>RJWH01005422.1:0-77015 GCA_004363575.1 Solenodon paradoxus
CACCACCACCACCACCACCACCACCACCACCACCACCACCACCATCACCACCACCACCACCACCACCATCATTGTCTTAGGGGACCCTGTCTAGGTGAACCCTTGACTACAAATACACCCCTGGTCACTTACGGAGTCTCCAGCATGACTTTGCAGACACTGGTCATCGTACTGAGGCAGTCTGTGGTGTTTTCTATTGGCAGCGTTTTGTTCTAAGTGGGAGACACAAGTATATGTTAACTCGGCCAGCAGCTCTAAGTGAAATTAAGAAAGAAGCACCCCACTGTTCAATGGCACTTACTTCGGAGACAAAGTGCATTGTGGCATTGCTGAGGGTTTTGAGCATTGGCGTGGCTTCAGCATAGAAGAGGGACATTCGATTGGCCATCTCATTATTGACTTCATTCTCAATGTCTAGCTGATGAAAGTAAGAAAAGAGGCAGTTGATAAAGACATGGTCATGAATTCAAAAACAGTGTCCTCTGAAAATGGGATTCCAGAGAGGAATTGTGTTTCCTCTGTGCCCTGCCTAATGCAGACATCAAACAAGCCATGGCATCAGGTGGAGGGGCCCAGGAGACCCAGGGACTCACGTGCATGTTGTTGATGCGATTGCGACTTATTGTCCTTCTGTAGTAGCTGAAGTCATTCTGAATAGCTGGGTTCCGCATCTGAAATGCAGGAGAAAAAAGAAGGTCATCTCAAAGGGCTGTATGGGGAATAAGCATTAGGAGCCTAGATACTAGATGTTATAAATACACCAGGACTTCTCTTCATTACACAAGAGTGAAAGTAACATCTGGTTATAAATACTCAGAGTGACTTTTTTTTTTAATACGCCCTGATTTTACTCTAGGCTAGATTTCAGAGACAGTGCATTTGTTCTCAATGAGGAACAGATACTTGAAATGGTTTTCTCCCATTGCATGTGGCAGATTTTGATTTTTCAGTACAAACCACTGCCTTACATCACTTTCACCACAAGAAATGCAAATCTTACCACATGGTCGGGTTCTCTAGGAAAGGAACTGTCCTGCACTCGTCTCTCTATTCCCCCACCCCATGGCATGACAGAGTAACTGTACACAATGGGTACTATACACATTTGTCAAAATGTCCCAGCATTCATGGCCTCACCTTCAGCTCATCAAATCGGAGGGTGAAATGCAGAATTTCCGCAAACTCCTTGGCCAGGGCCTGCTCCCGCTCCAGATGCTGGGTTGGCGTGTAAGGTGGGCAGGTCAGAGATTCTAATAAACTCTGAAGAGCTTTTTCTGAAAGTCAATAGGGTAAATATATTTTGAAGGAGCTGCCCATCAAAAAGCACAGATTTAAGCTCTAGTTGGTACTCTCAGCAGTAATCTGCAATAACCTCTTTGGGTCTTTCCACCCATGTGCTTCCCATCACTGAGTGACAGGTGATGTGTGTGGACAGGGAGGAGAAGGAGCCCGCCCCACCATGGCCACATCGTTCTGTAAATGTCTCTCTCAATGCAATCGGATGTTCTCCTACTCAGGAGTCCCAATTCCTAACACTGCTAGGGAACCACAAAGAGTTGTAAGGGATCACCTGCATGAGATGGTCATTAGATGCAGGAGGAGATGAGGTAGCTTGAACACATGGGTTACAAGAACTTACTTTGGACGGTAAGACTTGGGGTCCTTTCCAGCTTTTCCCTGCAGCTACACTCTAACCTCAGCCTGGGGCTATTTTTCTACAAACTCATTGCCATGGCAACCTTCTTGATGGCTCTCATTAATCCCACTTGTCTGCTTCTAAACAGTTTTTTGTCTGCTTCTAAACAGTTTTTTCTTTCAATCTCTCTCTACTGAGTCATTTAACCAACCCTTCACAGCAGGGTTGGGAAACTACGACCCATGAGTCAAACTGATGCCTGGTCCGTTTTAGCAAATGAAGCTTTATTCAAGCATGGCCTCCCTCACTTCACTTTCCTTCCTTGATGTATTGACTGTGACGACCTGGGGATTATAAAGGCAGAGTCGCGTAACCAAGATCGGAAGGTCCACGAGCCCCAAATATTGGCTGCCATTATCTGGCTCACAAGAGCAAAGTTGGCCAGCACCTGCCTTACAGTATCTTGTAAGCCACCCTCACTTTTTCCATCAACGGGGTGCAGTGTCTTTTGAAGCAGCTGGTCTGCTTTCACCTGTTCTGACACCTGGACCTTCGTCCTTCTGTTGAGTTGAAATTTACCTCTTGCAGCTCTTTAGCTCACTGGGTTAAACACACATTTTGAAGACACAGAGAGGGGAAGCCCATCCCTTTGAGTCTTCAGCCTGAGAAGGTTCAGAACTCCTTCTCCTTGAAATCGGTGTTCAGTTCCTTCGACTACTCTGCTGGTCTCAGTTTAGCTTTAAGACCTGTCAGCATCATGGTTACTGTCTTCTAAAGTTTTCAATTGTTCTGTTTTCCTCTTAAAATGTAGAACTCATTTTATGGCAAAAGAGGAGTCCAACATGACTACCCCTTGCTTCACTCTGGGGGTACTGACTAACCAAACCTCAGAGAGCTTTACTGTGAGGAGAGTGATGGCATCACACGCGTCGGTCATGCCGGACCTCCTGCAGGTCAGACTGGATTGTGTTCTTGCTTCTGCAAAAACGTCCTGCATCTGTGCAAGGTTTTCTTTCCTTCATAAGCAAGAACACTGCTTTTCCTGAATTGTTGCTATATTGACTTTATCACCTGGCTCCAGTCAACCAGATTCTTTCATGGCTGAGGAGGTAACATGCATCTTCTAACTTTTCCATCATCCGGGAAGGTGATCAGACCACAGTGAACGATTAAGAGTTGGACTTAGCTGGAACAAGATCAAAGGGACACCCACAGGTAGTGACACTCTGTGCCAATAACTTCAGGGAAGAAATCCTGAGGTGCATTGAAAGAAATGGAAATGACGGGATTTTTCCGAGTGGCCCGTGAGACACAGCAGATGGATGTGGGTATTTCCCAATGTGCTCAGTTCTTCCTGCCATTCTTCCAAGTGCCATGACACAACTCACAGGGGGGGAAGGCTCTACACCCATACTCACCTAGTCTTATGGAAAACTCATAAAATCTCTTTAGCCTCACAACCAGAGGACACACTGCATTCCAAGCTTTTTCTTGCAGCTGAATGTCATTGGGATTTTGAATTGCCTACAAAAAACATGACAGTTTCATGTCCAAATGACTTGAGACTGAGCAAGGATTTTAGTTTAAAATATAATGCCTGATGTACGTGACTAATGTATGTTTCTTAAATTGACATCGGCTCATCATGGTGTCCTCCAAAATGCTAAATTGAAATGGAGATTTTAGCACTTGAACATAATAGAAATGGCCTGACAATGAGATCTGGTGTCCTATATCAGCTTGTCTCTGTTATCTGAAATGAAAAAATAAGGCACATTCAATTGGAAGTAATTCAACCCGTTTCCATCACCATTTGCTTCTACTAATGTGAGGCCGGTGCACGGTGGAAGTACAGAGGCTGTCGTCACCATTCTCTATAACATGTACTGCATTCCTGCCAGCCTATGATGTTGCCTAAATTAAATAGTGACCTCTAAGTGGAAAACAGCCTCTTAACAGGCTATTACTTAGGATTCTGTTTTGTCTGGGTTTCAGCAGCTTGGGGACTGTGATGTTGGCAGTGAGGAGTGTGTGTGTGTGTGTGTGTCTGTCTGTCTGTCTGTCTCCCCGGCCATGCTCGCTGATATTTCCAGAAAACTAATGATTCCAAATAAAAGGAATGTGAAGCTCTTTCCTTTAAGGCATTCAGAAAGCTCAAAAGCCCCACTGATAGTATTCTTTTTTTGTTTTGGTGGTGGTTTTATTTGTTCTTGTCTTTTTTTTTTTAATCTCCTAAATCCTATCAAGATGACAGACCTGCAGGCTACTGAGAACCAGACAGTTTATGGCTGTTGCTTGTGATTCTAGTGGAACCTGCCAAAATTATTACAAAATGTTGGAAAGTTCACGCAGACCCAGACTTCATGATTCATGTTTCCACTGCTGTTCACAGGCCTTCTATGTACATTTCTCTTAAACGAAGTAACAGACGGACAAATATTGTTTAAATGTGATCCCTGCAATACCCCGTGTATGTCTGCGAAGAGAATGGATAATATTTTACAGGGTCTATAGCACGGTGTTCTCAGATGAATGTAAGGGAATAAAGGGGGCCATTCATACATTTTTTAAGGCCACATTAGCCTCCTTGTTCTTCCTAGTACACTAGGAAATTCTGGGGCTATTACTCAAGCTCGCTGTGTGCGCGCGTAGGGGTTGCCCTCCCCCCCCAGCATGCTGTCAGCTGAGTGTTGTCACTGGCATACGTCTCGGATCTCTGGCCCCGCGCCCTTGTAAGCCTGCAGGTCGGCGAGGATGCTCTCGGAGTCCTGAAGCACAGCGCTGATCTGGTTCCATATCTCCCTCTCTCCTTCGGTGGGCTGGGCATCTGAGCAGAAGGGAACCAAAAGGCACAGAGAACTTGTGTTGACAAGGCTTGGCAAGAGGATCAGCATCCCGTTCTACCTTCTAGACATCCCAGTCTAGTCCTGCAGGTTTGATAACAACTCGAACCTAATCAGCTGCTAGGAAGCGAAGACTGATCAAGGGCTGCCCATTACACAGCTGAAAATAGGCGTCCATCTTTCTGCATCTATTAAAGCAAGTATGTTGGTATCACTGGACTGCTCCTTATTAATTTGCCTTAAACACATATTTTGCACACCTACCCTATGTCAAATGGTGCCAATTTGGTGGTAGAAGAAATCAACACTGTCTTTTGGGGTTCGCTTTTTTTTTTTAAAGAGAAGGGAGAGGAAGAAGCAGCATTTTTTCCTTAAGGAAGAAAGGAAGAGGAGGAGAAAGCACTTTTATTTATGTCTTAATGTATTTGTGGCTGTTCCCCTTAGTCTCAGGTCATGAACCCAAGCTCTTGGGCTTTTATACGACCCTCTGGTCCACACCCCAGTCACCGAACTAGCACCTGAGCCACCAGGACACACCTGGAGTCCACTTTTACTAGGAAAAGCTATAGAATATTTCTGTTATTTTTGAAAATCTGTGCATCTCAATATAGATGGGAAAACCAGACACTCTTTCTGTTTCCATATGAAAATCAACTTAAAATATTAGATAATGAGCCCTTCAGAGCCATGGCAGAGATTCAGTTTTTCAGAACACCACAACAGATATAAAGCATTGAGACTTCTCTTTGACCCTGAACTCAAGAAGTTCAGGAAATTCATTCTGAAGACAAGTGTGATGCTCATCTTTGGTCTTGACTGAATGCTACCCATAAAACTAAGTGACAGTCTTGAGCTGACATAGGTGCAGAAAGTATTCTAACAACCACAGAAGCATTGTCTTAGGTCCTCAATGAATTCCCACATAAAGACTTTCCCGCAGTCAGTAGTAGATGCTTTTCCTCAGGAGAAGTTTGTAGGGGCTGGTGGGTGGAAGTTGAATGGGGGTAAAGAATGGGTTTCATTTATTTTCAAATACCTATCAGAGAGATCACCTGCTTGGGCTAGAAAGGACATCCATCTCCATCTAAAGCACTGCTCATGGAGAAAGGGGATAGATGTCACCTCTGGCTTCAGAAATCCCAGTCCCGGGGCACTGAATGCACTCAGCCAGCCTCACTAATGAAACGGGAGTGCTATCTGGTCGAACACTCACCAGAATGCATCCCAGTCTGGACTAATCTGGTGGGAACACAAGGGTTGGTTCTGGAAAAGGCTGCACTCATCAGTGTTACTCAGGTACAAGAGGCAGAATTCACAAGAAAGATGAGAGCTAAGCAAGGCACTGACCAGGCTGACTGGGCCTTCAGGAAGGATTACCAGAGTAAAACTGGCCAGAAGTGGCTGTTCCCACTCAGTCATCATCTGTGGGACCCATGCTAATCCAAGTCCAGGTGCTGGAAATGTGGTGTTCCAGGAAATTTTTAGATTATTTAACTTACTAGGTCCTACTGACACCTAAGAAATTGGTAGCATTACCTAATTAAATTCTTTTTAGGAACAACAATGCTTGGGTCCATAGATTATCCCGGAAATTTTGCAAACTGTGCCTTCTAGGAATGAGGAAGACTTCAGCTAGGGAAGGAAGAAGGACTAACAGGTTAGAGGGAGGCTGAGTGTGGTCTGGGAGGAGGAGATGCTGATGTAAGAAACAGGATTTGTGCGGGGTAGAGGGAAGGCTGACAAAGTGCTTCCGTAAAGACTAGGAAGAAAGCTCAATATCACTTATCAGGGAAATGCACATGAAAATCACAGTGAGACATCACCTCGCACCCTTGAGACTGGCTGTTACCAAAAAGACTGGGGAAAAGGGTTGCTGAGAATGTGGAGAAAAGGGAACCCTATACACCACTGATGGGAATGTAAATTGGTGCGGACGTTTTGGAAAATAGTATGGAGGTTCCTCAAAAAAATTAGAAATGAAACTTCTGGACAATCCAGCAATTCCACTTGGCGCTATATACTCGAAGAATCTAAAAGCACTAATCAGCAGAGATATCTGCACTCCGTGTTCCGAGCAGCACGATTCGCAATAGCCAAGAATGGAATCAACCTAAATGTCAGTTGAGGGATGAGCGGATAAAGCAGATGTGTATTTACACTCACTGGAATCCCACTCAGCTATTAACAAGAGATGAAACCTTTTCTTTTTCAGCAGCCTGGATGGAACTTGTGACTATGCTAATGAAATAAGAAAGAAAAAGAAAACTACTGGAAAGTTTCACTCATATATGGCATCTGAAGAGAATAAAGAATACACCAACACAATACAGCCAACTTCTCTTAGAGTCTGAAATGAAGGCTGTGGTCACCAGAGGCAGAGGGGGAAAGGGAGGGGATCGGGGTGGAGGGAGCAGAGACCATGGAGGTGGCTGCCACCAGGACCTGTCGAAGTGGTGCGATGTGACATGTGCATGGGTGGAGCAGTGAATCTTCTCTGGAAACATAAGTGAAACACTAATAAAACAAAATACAGTTACAAAAGGCTTGGCACCTGGAGGAAACAGGTTCAGACCCAAGAAGAAAAGACTTGGGCCCTGCCTGTATCTTTTTTGAGCTGCCACGGTTTCCCACAAACACTAAGTAGATTGTCTCAGGTACAAAGCTAGTCACCATTTCAGCCCCTTTGTATTTATCTTTTTCTGTTTTCCCAGACTTTTCTCAAGCACTCTGGGTGCCTTACACAGAAGCCCAGGAACCCATGAGCCTAGAATGGAGGAAAGCACTTCAGTGAATGAGAATACAGGCAATTCCCAAGTCAGAAGAGAGTCAGGGAAGAAAACATCTAACAGAATGCAAAGCAAAGACGCTAGAAGCAAACACATGAAAGTCACTCAGTCTCTTCCCCTTGGATGAATGTCTCAAGAACTTCCAAGCTAACAAGGACCATTTGCTAAAGACATATTTGAGTAGAGAGAAGAGTCTGTGACCAGTTTTCCGGGGTCAGCCTGCTTCACAGCATTGTAAAGTAGCGTGTAAGGAGAAGGCACTTGGAGAGCAGAGAATCTAATCGTGACTGTCACACAGCTCCAGCTTCGCAAGTCACCACTTGATAAGCTCTGGACAAAACTGCATTAAAGCTAAGAGGGCTAGAAAGGCAGCAGAGGAAAAACAAGAGCAGCAAAAATTACCCTCCTGTGGGAATGGGGCAGGGGGGGGCACATGGTGGCAGAGCCCCCCGGACAGTGGGGAAGAACTTGGTGATGTGGCGGAGGGCAGGGTGTGCTGAAATGTATCTAAGAAATGGGGAACCTGTACATAGGAAATTATTCTAATGTGCAGAATAATTTTTACAATAAAATTTTTTTAAAAAAATACCCTCATTTTGGATGATTAATTTAAACACAAAAGGCAAAGCATTTCAAGACCAGTTTTTAAAAAGTGAGGGACTTCCAGAAGGGCTTCAAAAATAAGACCTTTCTGATCAAGTGACCTCAGAGTGGCATTGACCTTAGAAAGACATGCCTCTCTGTCCATCCCAGGTGAAGGGACACTTTCTAACAGAAATCAGCACTGGCACTGAGGTGACTACAAAGAGCTGGACCAGTCCCCTGGGAGTGGGGCCCCTTCTCTCCCAAAGGTGTCAGGTTGGAGGGCTGTGGTCAAGAGCTTCCGTCACAGCAATGCTCCCCTGGCCACAGACTGAGCAGTGAAACAGGACCCTCCATCCCAACCTCCCCCCGCGGAGACTGTTTCTCTTGGCAAGCATCCTGATGTCCTGTTAGGAATGTTTCTTGTGTGGGCCCATTAAGCGGGAGTGGGAAGGGGTGAGAGAAATCCAATCCATCATTCCTTCTTCGTCCCAACTCAGAAATGCGTTGGCTCATTTTCTTCCACAATGTGTTGGTCTTAGGGAACTGAAGTCACTGCCTCTTCCAGCTAACGATTAGGTCCTTGGAGACAGCAGTGCGGTCCCTGCCTTCTGGGCCAGGCTGCTCTCACTGCTGACTGGGAGAAACGTGAATCTGTCTACTGCGTTCTTTTCACACGGGCAAAGGACAGGTAACGTTCAGTCGAGTCACATTCTTTCCATCATTTCTACTGCTTGACACCTAGCAAAAGATCAGAAGGCCAGCACTAGCTAGTGAGATGACTCCTTCGACTGCAAGACAACTCTTATTTGTCTCATTGGATGTTTCCAGCACCCAGTACAGTGCTGGGTCCACAGAAGGTGCTCAAGAAAATTGTGCTGAATTAACCATCAGAGAGTATACGTCTCACCCTGTATTTTTTTATGGTTTTCCTATTTGTTCTTGGATTCTGAGATCTCTGGAGACAGAGTCTGTGTTCTTGTCCTCATCGCCCCCATATGCCATATCCATTGGAGATTATCAACAAGCATATCATGAATCCGTGGACAAGTAAGGAATTTATGAAGTGGCAGAGGATGTGGATGCTGGGAGGCAAGGAAGGAAAAGAAGATCCCATTTAGATCATCCCCTAGTCTCTTCTTCCAAATGGTTTCTCTACTGTTAATCTCTCCCTGTTACAGTTAAAATATATGGGTACATCCTGATGCAGTGGCAGCTGGGTCCACTGCTGATGTCTGAGTGCAGTTCACATACATCCTAAGGACCCAGGTTTGCGTCCTGGGACCAGGGGAGCCGCCAACATGAACAACTTGAGAAACAAAGAATAAATAAATGAAATGATTCTTCCCCTCTCTCTCCTACCTACCTGCCTACTAGCCCTTGTTCCCACCTGCACCTTTTCTTTGGGAAGAAAATATGCATGTATTTACCTAGAGTCAATGGGGCTATTGGAATCTTCAGGAACACTCATGCTTTTAAACCATCCACCAGTTATCTCTGGCATCAGCGTCCCCACAGTGTGGTCAGCACATGAAGAGGATATTTGTTGAGTGAAAAACTGCCCTCTTTATTCTTCTAATTCAAAATCGGTTATCATACTGTTTTCTGGAAAGTCCCTTGAGAAACTTTGGGGTCTATAATTTTGGCATTCTCCATAGTCAGGTAACCATGATTTTATAATTGCCTATATCTTCAGATGTCAAGACATCTTGAAAGATACCTTGAAGAATGAGTGAGATCAAAAAGGCTACTCTATTTAATCTATTGGCAACCTCCTGAAACATTTGCTGAGTGAGCAGGAGCTCTGAAGGATGGGTTTTGTTTTTCTGTTTTTAATGCAAAGATTGACCTTTAGTCAAAGGTACACACACACACGCGTTATCTCTGATGGAAATGACTCCGTATTTCCAGTTGCAGTCAGTGAATTATCCAGTGATGTTTCTTCTAAGAATCACACATGCAAGCTTTCATCATCACCACTTATTTCATAGAAATTGAGGAGAATGGTTACAGAAAGCTGGTTGCTCCTGTCTAACAATGAAGCTGTTAAAAATCCTGTGATTTACACAGGTAATTTCAGACTAGGAGTTCTGGAACAAGCCTATCCAGGCCATTCCTGGGTGATGATTTAAAGTCCTGTTCTCGATGTGCTATTGTGGAAACTATGAAAATGTATCATCTACACTGTGACCTTGAATATAGATTTATTGTCAAGAACTCACTGAATTCCAAGTACCCCGATTTTTTTTACAGGAGAAATTCCTTGCTATCAATGCTTAGAGTGAAACTGTATTAATTTTGCTTTCAGGGGATCTATTTATCCTCCTTTGGCTCAATGTGTTAGGGAAGGGGATATTTGACTGTCAGCATTTCATGTCACTGAAGCCAGGTGAAGAGTTCACAGGGATCTTTTCTGAAGACAGAATGCTTGGCATTCCCCTGAGCAGGTGGAGAGGAAGGTGCCAGCGAGCTCGAGCTCTGCGTGTCAGGAAGAAACTTCTCCAGTGAACATACCCCAGGAAGTGACGGCAGGGCTCAAACTACAGCAGAGTTGTCAAATCAAAGTGTTCTTATCTTTGTAAATCAGCCAAGGACTCACTCTGTCATTAGCAGTCCGAGCACATTCCTTCTCCTAACAAACTTTTTAGAACTCTCTGGAAAATCTGACAGGGAATCAGACAAATGAACCGAAGACAATGTAAGTAGAAGACAAGTTTTTCTCAGAGATATCTTTGGCTCTGAAGGAAGTGCGGGCATTTCATCAATAGAATATAACATATCTCTGCACCCACTTGTTGTCGCACAAACCCCAAAGGGACAGCACAGAGGACTGGTCAAAGCCATACGTCTACTAGGCTACAAGCCTAGAAATGATGTGAGCAAAATACTATCTCTAAATGAAATCATAGCTACTCTTCCCGGCCCACTTCTTCATTTCTCCACATCTCTGCCCTTCAGGGGAACTAAAAAACAGAAGTGATGATCTTTACTAACACACGGGGAATGTAAAACGATGAGGACTTACGGAAGAAAACTAACTGCTTATAGAAACAACATAAAATCACAAAGGACCATTGAAAAATTGAAGTGTGACTGGGCTGACATATTTATTTGCACAGAAACATTAGTCATCCCACCCAGCGTCCAGACCCCTTTTTCTCAAAGAAGAAGCAGGTGAAAGACTGAAAAGAACAGGGAGGGGTACGGCCCTGAGGGCTTATCTGTTTCAGTCACATCCCTGGGCTCTCAGTGGCCTACAGCCAGGTTTTCCACTCACAGAATATTAAAGCTCAGGGCAAACCAGTTAGTCTCTCTGGGTCTCTGGTCAAGAGAAGGAAGCTCACGAGAGGCCTGGCCCCTTCCTACATGGTCCTGTAGCGTTTATGACCTACAGGGTTGTAGTGAGGATGCTCACATATCTGAAAAACACTTAAAAAAAAAAAGCAAAAGTGCTACGAATTTAAGGAATCACTAGAATGAATCTCTGTGTTGGCATAAATACAGGACTTCTCAGGACTGGTCTGTTGTTTGTTCCTTTAAGTGACAAAAAGACAGTTCTTATTTTTCTCTCCTCTTCTCTTTCCCAATATTATCTACCTCTTCTCTGAACAACCTAAGCAGAGAGATACCCTAACCCTGACCCTAACCCTAAGCCCAACGCCAACCCCAACCCTAAAGATCAGTATGGGCAAGAAATGGTCTGCATCAATAATAACTGAAAAATTCAGACGACCAGCTAATCTGACACGCCTTCATTTTAAAGAGTAGGAGTCTACAGTCCTAATAGGTCAAGTATTCAGAGCATTTCTGAAGTACCATGGTTTGGAGGCTTTAGAATTTCCTTATTAACAATCCCCCACCCACTATTCTTGTTCTTGACCCTTTTGATTTGAATTTCCCTCACAGCTCATGATAGGGAACATATATTCATGTGCTTATTGGCTATTTGTTTCTCTTCTTTGTAGAAATGTCTACTGAGATCCCAAAGGACTATTTTCATAATCAGTTGTTTGCTGGAAGTTTTCTTGACATCAGGTGTTCTTGAGTAGGTTTTAATCTACTTGAACTTCTGCCTGTAACAAAGACCGTCCACTCCACGGTAGACATGTGTGAAGGGCTGGGGAAGCATGTCTCTTTAGACTCCTAGACCTGTCTGCCTCCTAGCTCTATGCTACCTGCTTGGCGAGGGAATATGGGGAAATAAGAACTACCAGGGACCCCTGGTGACCAATGCTGGAGACCTCATCTGGATCTTGGAACTCAAAACGTTGCTTGGTTAGCACCCCTGTCCCAAACTCTAGGGCTTGCTACAGCCTCGCTTGGATGCATTTTACTTAAATATGGTCCCCAAGCTGATCACTGGAAGCACGTGGGGAAATGTGGGCAAAAGTAGATTCCTGGGACTAGCCCACCGGAATGTTAAAGTAAGAGTCAGACAGCTAAATAAGAAGTTTCACTAAATGTCTTGTGATTATTCAAGTGTGAAAATTACTGGAATTACTTTAGCTAACATCTCCTAAGTGCTTTTGGTACCATATCGGGTGGGATCTGATCGAACAGTCGCTAGTACATCTTTGGAAAGACATCTTCCTGTACACTACCCCTGACACCAACGCTCATGAAAGGTTAGGTAGCATTTGGGCATCTCTAGTCTCCTATTCGTTAAAGAAGAACTGGAGACGTGACTAGGAGGTGGAGAGAGAAAAAGGAAAAAGTCGTGGTATGAAAAAACAATGACAAAGATGTTAAGTGATTATGTGGACATGTAAGCATAAAGCGTAGAACTCACTGCAAAGGTCAAACAAGAATTTAAATCAGATCTAAAGAACTGGAAAGCCGAAGGACAGATGTCTTTAATTTTGTATTGTATTTTGACCCAGCTTAATTATATCTATTTGACCCAGTTCAATTATACTCGATCACCGACTTCAAAAAGAGTATTCAACACTCAAAGGAGAGGTGCCAAATTCATTTAAGCTGTTGCTACATACTGCTCAGTTCAGCCTTTTTCCCTCCCTCCACTGCTTACTCCTTAACTCTTTGCATTCCAGCCTCTAGAACAAAGCAATAAATATTGAATCTGTTCTTCCAGTGACCACTAGTAGTTGGGCAGCTCGTTGCCCAATTCATCCCCTCTTATTTAAGCCTTTTACTTCTTGATCATTTCTGCAGCATTTCAACCCATTTAAACTCCCTCCTGGTTGAATGTCTCTGCTCTCCTGACTGCCCAAACTAGCCTGACATTCTGTTCCTTCACATGGTCAGTATCTGTTACCTGACTCACTTAGTGCCCAATGTTCCAGGGTCAACATGGAGCTAGGTGTTGGGCTGCATATGTGAGTAGGATTCTGGACTGCCATCAGGAATCTCCATTTAGTAAGATGTCCTCTGACTGCTCCAGTACAGCTTCCTTCCTGAATCTTCTAACTACTCAATCCCTCTGTAAGAACATGCATGCCCAAAGTGTCCATCTGCTCAGCTCGTTTGGTCTCTAATTTTTCCTATAAGATTTCAACTATTCTCTTTGGAGATGAGGCTCACATGGTGCCCCTCCAGTGCTGAGCTTCTGTACCTGCCATGTCAACTTTCCATTTCTTTTCAATGAGGGTTTCAGGCTCTGTCTAAATTAGCTTCTTGCCATTCTTCAAACCTCCCCTTTCTCTTCGTGTACTTGAGTTTCCCTCTGTTGGAGAAATTCTCTACCATCAATGCCTGCAGAAAATCCTCTCATTCTTTAAAGTCCAATCCAAATGTCACCTCTTATTAGAAGATATCTCCCATTCCTTTCAGAGCCTTCCATCTCCAGAAGCAAGATGTACTTTTCTTTCTACCTCTCATTCCACGTCCTGCCTCTGTTAAGACCTTTATTTTGCCTTGAACTGTGTATCTACATTATGCTGCATCCTAGACTGGCTATTCATGAGGCCATGACTGGCTCTTGTTTAGCTCTGTCTCCCGTATGGACCTGGCTTCTTTGCATGGTCCTTGGCGTATTCCACCTACCATGACAGTATCAAGCTGAAATCCACGGAAAGGAAAATCATAACCACTGCCCGTTTTCCCTACCCTCCAGTCCATCGTCGCTTTTCTTGAAAATCACCTTTAGGAACTAGGATTGGCAACATCCAGAAAACCAACATTATTTATTGTTCCATGAGATGTCCTAGTTTGTCCCCGTCCAGTTGGGAACAGAATGATGACCGTAGCACTTCTAGGAAGGTGTTTTTGATGAGCATTTAAGAAAAGCAAAGCAAAAGAAGGAGGAAAGACACAGAAATCTGTGTTTTCTGTTTTCATCTCAGCTTCCTAAGCATTCCCTGTGTGACTTTAGCCCAGTTATTTATCATTTCAGTCATGGTGAAATAATATTCATCTTCTCCTTGAGATTGATGGGGAAATAAATAAGATTATACATATATATATATGTAGCTTTATAGTTTCCTTAGATGCAGTTGTTCTAGCCCTGGTATTGAGCATCAAACATGGGAATCCAACCTATACTTCCTCCTCTTTAATATAGTATATTTACAGAATATATTTATAAAATACACATATAAACAAAAACCACCATCAACATTTAAGATTTTAAAATAACTGTCTTTCATCGTCATAACTTTTATTTAAATAAGACATTAAGAAAATGTCTAAAGTACAAGACTGAGCGGAGCAGAGTATTCAAGGAGAGAGGAGGAGGTCCTCTAATGATGGTAGAGTCAGGGCTACTCGGAGACATGATCTCAGAAATCTGGGGCTTCAGAGGACACTGAAAACTCCTGCTTTAAATTCCTGTAGATATTGCATTTATGACTTAAAAAGGTTATTAAAATTAGACCTGGCAGATAAGTCGGTACTGCTTTTGTGGAAGCATGGAAAGCTGAGAAGTCAGGAAGAGCTACATAGGCCAAAGGGGGCCACTGGATCTGGGGTTTCATTGTGAGCAGCAAGAACAGGTGCATGTGGAACTATAGCTCCTCAAAAAGAATAAGCATGTAACGTCCCTAGGTGTGTACGTGCCACCGTGTTTGTGAGTGAACTGGGTATCTTACCCCTATGTTGGTCTTCGTAATGCTGAATGCAACAGTGTAAAAATACATGCGACAAGAAGTAAGTACAATGCAAACAGTCAAATGCGGATGGCAAGATAATAGAGGACTTACTGAAAAAAAAATTACTTAAAGCTATTAATGAATATTCATTTTAATAGCAAGAGCAAAGAGAAGTATATCACAGAGAAGTAGCAAAAGTTATACCAGCTTAAAAAAAAAAAAAAAGCAGATTCTTTTTGAAGCGTCAAATCAAACTGACTCCTGAGATCAGGCGAACCCTTTCCCAGACCCAATTAACTCAACTGAATCCCACTAAACATGGCAAAACCTAAGAAAACCAAAATAGATCCAACCATGACCAGCCAAACACCAAGAATAAGATCGATATCTCCACTATAAGTTCAATCCATGGTGAGCTACTGTTCATTTAATATGAGCTACAATAAATGTGTTTTTCAGAACATGAGATTTGGGTCATTTCTGCTTTTCAAGCAATTATTTTAGACAAATCAAAGATACTGAAAAGATAAATCTAGGGACTTATCACCTTTGGGTTTATGGCACCTTGGACAAGTCTTCTAGCATTTACCTATATAAATCTCTGCTGGAAGGACTAATCTGTGTATATAAGAAAGTTCCAAATGCTGTTTTTAATATAGACAAAACACTTGGAAAAATCTAATTCTAAACAGATTAAAGTTTTCAAAGGTAGGGAATCCTACTGAGGAAAAAAGATACTTAACTCTACTGACTATTATGGGATTGTAATTTGAAAACAGGGAGGCAAAGGAGTGAGGGTAGGAAGAAGCCTAGTTTGATTAAACATGAGCATGTCACTCATTTGCAAACATATTCAATAGAGAAATAAATAAGAATTTCAGTGTTTATTTAGTCATGATTCATAAGCCATTTTATCTTAGAAAAAAATGACTTTTTGACAAAAGAAATATTACCTTTCAGATAAAGGAAGTATATCTCAAAAGCCTGACATAGCTCTTTGTACAATCAAATAACACATAAAAACGGATAAAGATGACTCAAAAATATCATCTGTAAGTTTCATTCTGGTATTGCTTATTTTTCTTTCCTATCTAGTAATATTTGTTTTATATTAATCTGTGTAAACGAGAATGCGTACCAATTTTCTTTGGAATATGATATAGTATATGACGGAAATATTAGTAAAAATGCATGATGATGATTTATGCTAGGATAGAAAAGATGAATCGCATAAAATTTTTTAAAATGCATCTATTTAAAACGTTTTTATTAGGCTTATTAAAAATAGAAAGAGAAGAAAATTTGGTTTTGAAAATACAGAAAGAAATGCATCATAACCTTTGAATTTAAGTATCCAGAAACTTTATAATTTCCCTACCAATAAGCTATAAAGGGAAAATTTCCCATCATTATCTTTTAACTTTTGAAACTTACTTTCAAAGTCCAGGAAAAAATGTGGATAGTTTTCAATTTCCCTGGTAAGGACTTTAAGCAGGTTTCCCATCCCAGCAAATCTAGGAGAGACAACACAAAACCAAATAGTATTAGCAGCATATAAACACAGCCTGGACCTATTTGACTATCTTGCACAGACACCACTGAAACTCCTGTAACAATCTGAAGATCAGAGAGGAAACATCTCTCAGACCAGGAGACAAGTAATAACCTAGCAACTCATTACTGACTCAGGGCAGATGAGCATCTCTGAGGTGGCAAGTCTCTAAAAACAAGGATCAGTTGGCCTAAACTGTACAAAGTATGACAACGAGAAATGTGCCACAGGCTTTTTCTGAATAATACACTTGTATTCTGCATTTCAGTCACTATAAAGAAAAATAATCAAAGAATAGTATTTTAAAAGAATCAGGTATTTCTGTGTTAGGAAGCAGATTTTAGGAATATCCTACAAAGTGTTTCCTTCCTTCTTCATGAATCACCTGAATCCTTACAGTTAATAACTCCATTTTGCTTTTTTCCTTTCCATCGATGTGGGGATATACCATGTTAATGGACAAGCACGATCGTGAGGACATTATTATAAGATCTGTGCAGAAAGATAAGTTTTAAAATTTTTTGAGGGAAAGAGTTTGTAAGACTCAGATTTACAATCCCAGGTACCCATCTTGGACTGTATAGGAGGCCAAATTTTCCAGAGGCAAGACAGAGACTACTGCAGTTTGACACTTTAATGAGCAACAAGACTGAATACTTCATGAAATGTAAAAGCGAAAAGGTATAATATCCAAAAGTTTTTCCTCAGTGAAAGTGCAGCCTAAGACATTTTACAAGGGCAAATTAAATCAGATAAATACAAATTTGTTACATAGCTGAATTTTCAACTTAAAAAAGAATGGAAAAAATGTAGTTTTTAATCAAATGAACATCAAAATTTCTACTGCTCTCAGCAATAGACACTAAACCATCTCTTCAGGAGGCCAGCGACCCATTCATTCAGTGACCACAAACTTAAGGCGCTGTAATTGGGTGTTGGGGGTACTGTTCTCTAGAGGGCATTCCTCTATCTCTTAACTCAGGAAAGTAGGCATGTGAAGAATCAATGTGAAAAACCAGACCAGTAAAAGGGAAGGACAGGGCTTCAATTGTCTATGCATGTAGCTTCCAACAGTGTTTATGCTGACACAAGAGATTTTTACAAACATACCACTGTACAAAAGATGAGAGAATGAACTGAAAGGATGATTTTGTGTATGAAAGTGCAGCCAGAAGTTCCCTAGGAGGCAGAGGGTCATATAGCCTAGTCCTGTCCTCAGAATACACACACACACACACACACACACACACACACACACACACACACACACACACACAGAGAGAGAGAGAGAGAGAGAGAGAGAGAGAGAGAGAGAGAGAGATCATTCACAACAGAACTTACCAGGTGAAACTAGAAAAACACTACTTATGGAAGCTTGATGTTTATCCTGTTTCCTACTACCTCTATTATCCAGGGGAAGATACTTCATCTAAGCCACAGTTTCCTCATCTGTAAAATGAATTTTTGAGGTGTTCATGAAGTCATTAGGATTAATGAGACGAAAATGTAAAATGCTTCAGCACAGAACTGATGGAAATGCTAAGTGCTATTACTATTGATGATGATGATGACAATGATACCATCAGCATCACCATCCTGATTATCACAATAGTCTTCAAAAGTTTATTTAGGATTATCCTATGGAAGATGTATTAGATACGGTGTGTGCAGCTCTAGAGAAGAAAACTAGGCCTAAAGAGGAAATAATGAGAAAGGTCCTCATGCATTGTCATGGAAACAATTCCAAGCTAGAGCTCTCTGAATATTGAATGATTTGCCTTGCAAAACAGCAAACTTCCTGTTATTGTTAGTGTTTAATAGAAATATTCTATATGAGTCTTCAAAATACGGTTTTATGCACGGGCAGAACTTTGGATCAGATACTTGTAGACTTCTCTCATCTTGAGCTGTGTGACTATATGTTCATAAATGTATATGCACTCATACACACACATACAAAATGGGAGACAAACACATAATTCTCTGTTCCAAAAGACTATTCTTCCCTATTCTTCTGGTCATGCCTTTCTTCCTTGCCTTTATGAAACATCCACAAACCATCCTGGGTCTCTGGGAATTAATCTGCTTCCAGCTGAATGAACAATCCTTGTTCAGACCCACAGACAGTTTTGTCGTACAATAATTCTACAGTTTACTAGTAGCCCACAGACAGTTTTGTCATACAATAATTCTACAGTTTACTAGTAGCCCCAGCTCTCATGTAAAATGCCGTAATAGAAATGAGATATTCTTAATTTCCCTGGTTTTGTGTTCTTAATGGGTCACAAGAGACCTGAATGGGTTTAGCTTCCCCCTAATATTCTATCTTGTGCATGATTTTACTGTTGGAATATCTGGGTGGAAAATACATCAAGCCCTTAAAATTAGTAGCAGGCTGAAAAGAATGTATGCAAACATATATCCAAATACTATCTGGCTATATAATTCTAGCTGTTCAAGGTTATTTAAAGAATGCTGGCTGATATGGTCAAATAGGCTGGAACATGGTTCTAATATTAACCGTGGTCCATTCTCTGGAACCCACCCGCTCCTGTATTCTAAGTAATTTACATTCCAAATAGGAAGTGTCTGGAATAAAAACCGTGGGATGTTACATATCAGAGGACAAAAGCAGGCCTATGAAACCCAGAAAATATATATTTCAAGACAAGATTCTTGAATAAGTACAGACCTGTATTATTCCCTCATGACAACACGATGTGATACGTACTGGTCCCCTCCAAGTCAGTACAGATGTATAGAAGTGTCTTCTGCTTTACGGTGTGCAAAGGAAGTCACCATCACACAGATGGTCACCACGTAGAAGCACACTGGTTTTTTAATGCACTCAAGGCTCCACTTGGAAAGGCTCCCCATCCCTTGAGCAGCAGGCCTTCCTCACAGAAGACCCTGTCTTCTCACAGAACATCTAACTGCAAACAGAAGAAACTGCTATGCACATTACAGTGTGCTGGCTGAGCGCATCGAATATTATTTTTAATATTTATCTTCTTCACTAAAGGAATTCAAAATAAGTTACTATACACAGTTACAGAATCCAAATCCTTCACAACAGTCAGGGAAGCGAGTAACCAAAGAGTAATAAGGTGAAGGTAGGAAGGCAACGAGTTCGTGGGTCATGGATCACCTAGGTCTCGAGGTCTGCACCACTGCTGGAGATGACTTGTCCGTTGATCTGGGCTTCAGACAACCAAAGCCAAGGAGGAAAAAATGGTCTCTTTTCATAAGATGCGGTGTTCAGAAAATAAAAACACAGAGGTGATAATGAAGAAGCACACATGGCTTTTTTCATTAATTAAAAAAAGAAAAGCAAAAGCGATCCTGGTTAAGAGAACGCTGAGATAGAGGAGTCTCTGGCGAAGGGTGGACAGAGGAAGAGCCAGAGAAGAATCTCAGAGCTCCTGTGGGCAAAGCAGCACCTTTACAGGCAAGGGGTCAGCAGGGCAGGGCCCTGCGGGGAAGCTGGGGTGCTGGGTCCAAGCTCACTTCAACGACTTCATGCTCCACTCCCCACGTGACCTGATGCAGGGTCGTCCCAAGGAGCTCCTGGAACTTCCACTTTCCCCTGGGCTGTGGAGCCTAGAAGGGGGAACAGGGCAACCCAGCCTGAGCTCTGAGCCCCTGAGGAGGGACTTACTGAGTCCCTGAAAAGGACAGTGCTTCTTATGATGATTCTTGACACTGTCAACAGGTAAAGAAGTTTCTTAGGATTGTTCCAGGGATAGGAATGATCACTCTAATAACAGAAGAACGAGGGGAGAAGAAGCAACATGGGGAGAAGTATAGAAAAAAAGTTAATGCACACCAAGTAAACAATTAGAAATAGAAGTCATGAAAGAGGGCCATGAGAAGGATCCCAGGCATAAAAGAGCTCGAGCAATACTACAGAGAGCACGTTTGTCATTTAAAAATAGTATGTTGTCAATTTGTAAAGTTTGGGCTTACTTGAAACACATGTGCACACACACACTCACACATCACACACACACCACACACACTCACATGCATACACACACTTATACACACTCTCACACTCACACATCACACACATACGCTTACATACACACCACGCTCACTCGCACGCACACTCACACACACTACACTCACTCGCATGCACACTCACACACACTCACACAGACACGCACACACACCCCATCCTTGGTACCTTCAGAAAGCCCGCCCGAGACATGTTAGAGCTGCAGCGTGCACACGAGAGCTGCGAGATCGGATTCACTCCTCGGAGGGGTCAGGTGGGGAGCAGCGAGGGAAGATACAGGCCTCCGCTTCCAGATGAAGAGGAAGCAACGGACACACGAATTGGAAGGGTAAGTGTTCAGAAAGGGACGGACCCTGCACACACACACTCTGACTCTCTTATTTAGATGTTGGCCCATGGAGAGTGGCAGTGGCAGGGGGCCCTCTTCCAGGGTCACCCGTCTGGATGGCCTTTTGCTCTCCGAGGACCAGCCTTCCTCCATGACTGGTTTTCCAGGACCGTCCCTCCTCTGCCAAAGCGAAGGCGTGGGGCATCTTGCGTCCTGACCTCGCTCATGACCGTGGCTATTCGCTGAGCAATCTTCCCATGCCCTTGGAAGGCGGACTCTACTGATAACGATTAAGGCGTAGCCTTGAGAATCTGAAACAGAGATGAGGCCAAAATAACAACATGGCCAGCTGATGTTCTTGAGAGATGCAGTACAGAGAGTAAATGATGAGAACACAGTTTGCCAGAGTCGTGCACACGCCGAGCACCGTCTAACTCCCCACCACGGCGGAGCGGCTCATGCTCGCTCTGTTCCTGGTTCCTCATCTACAAAACAATCTCCCAGGTGACAATATGGGAGTGACACATAGCATTTTCTATGACAACTTTGCTGGCTAACAGCCACTTCCACCTTCTAGTGGAAAACAGTGACTTTCTTAAAGAAATAGTTCTTTGCTAACATTTCCAGTTCCAAAAAAGGAGAAAACAAAAGTGTGCGCACACACACACACTCTTACACACTCTTTAAAGTCTATTTTTGTTTGGAAGAAATAATTAAGTAATAGCACTAACTGTATTCTCAGAGTTAAAGCCAGATAAAATCAACTTATTGGAAAAGGATGTGGCCACAGCTGGTGAGGAAATTTATTTCCTTGCTCTACACAAGATTCAACGAAGGACTGGAGTGCAGGGTGAAGGCGCCCTGCATGCTGATCTTGCCTGCTTCCTCCAGAATTTCAATGATCAGTTTTCATGATTGGAGAAAAATGTTTAGAAGATTTCTTCTGTAGCTGCAGCAATCTGAAAGGGAAATTCTTAAACAAATACAGCCCTTTATCAAGAAAGAACAAAAGGGGAGAAACAATGTAAATAAAATAGTGGTGCTATAGGCTTTTGTTTTCTAATATTTTTCCCAGGTCTAATGGACTAAAGGCTCAGTGCCTCCATCAGAAGGGATGGATGGTTAGTATCCTGAAGGAACTAATACCTTCTAGAATCTATAATATGTGACACCCCTGGTGCCAAGCTTTTAAGGAAGGAAAGACGTTGATTTTCTAACTGTAACTCAGTAGTTTGGGGATGGAGTTCTGGTTGATGCAACTACGGTCTGGCTGTATAATCAGCACATAAACCTCAGACAGTCATGAATACAGTGATGCCAAATGTGTGTCTAGCATCGCATCTTTTGTCATATATGTGTCTGATTGCATTTACCCTCGACAGGAGTGTGTCAGAGGCAGGAAGGTTGGACTAGACCCATTTTACAGAGAAGAATTCATGGGCCGGGTGCTTCAGAGGCTTCTTCCCAGAGGCTTCAGGACACTCTGCCGGTTTTCATCCTGCTGTGCTTCCCAGAGTCATCGGAACGCATTCGACGCTGCAACTGGGATCCGTTTCTGAAGGTTCTTGTTTTACACAGAAACACGTTCCCAAGGGCTCGGAATACCTTAGGACTCACGAAGAGACCAGATTGCAGACGTTCTGTCTCGGGTACATGCTCTGTCCACTCACACAAAAAGAAATGGGACACCAAGTCTACCTTTAAAGACAGCAAAGCAGGGCACCTTGTCATGTCTCTTGGGGGTCCGCTCCATTTTAGTGAGGTCTCCCCAGGACGGGCTTAACTGAGACTGCCCGGGCAGGGCTGCCTCCTCCTGCCAGCAGCCCCCAATCCCACCTTCTGACTCCATTCCTGTGGCCCTCCCCTTCACAGTCACGAGGCCTGCATGCCCATCTTTCTGAATCAACCCCATTGTCACTTCCCAGCGCCTGCAGGATAAAAGGCTCACAAACCTGTGCACGGGGCACAGAAAGCCTGGCCCCTGCTCTGCTCTGTGCCCTGGCCCTGGCCTCCCATACCCTGCACTTCTCCAAGGAGCCCTGCTCCTTCCTGCCCCCGGGCCCTCGCTCCAGGTCCTTCTGTTTAGAAGGACAATGACGGCACGCCCTGGTGGAGCAGCGGTTGGATCAGTCGCCTCTGAAGGAGCAGTCACACATCTCTGAGACCCAGTCCTGGGTCTGGAGGAGGTCGGGGCGGGGGGGATGATCAGAGGGAACACCTAAATAAAAAAATAGAGAGCTGCTTCCTCCTCTCTCTTCCTGCCTGTCTGCTTGCGTGCCTTCATTCCTGCCTGTGCCTTTCCTTAAAAAAAAAAAAAGAAAACTAAAACGAAACCAACAAAAATGAACGAAATAAAATAAGACATAAATAAATAAAAAGACGATGACCGCTAACATCCGTGAGAATCTGCAGGCCACAGTCCCGGGAGCTCTCTTTGCATGCAGTATCATTTAATTTTCACAGCCGCCATGGGAACCGGTCTTATCCCAGTTTTCGAGAGAAATGAACTCATTTTAGAGACTCAGAAGCTTGCTCACGCCCACGCCTCCTGGAGTAGCTTCTGGAAAGCAGTTCCACCTGGAAGCAGGGGCTCTGGGCAGCCATTTGCTTGCATTCACATTCCAGGATGCGTTTGGAATGGAGGTCTTGGAGGGCGCCTCCTCTGTTCTCTGACAACGCCTCCCCTCTGGGAGCCGGGCCCTCTGTTGACCGACAGCGGTGGGCCCTGTGCTGCTCACATGCCAGGCAGTGCGGACAGTCAGGACGCACTTCCTCCCATGTCGGCCTCGCCAGCAGGTCTTCGGGGCAAGGCGGCTTTTCTCCTTCATGGTCTCCCAGAGCTTGGCACAGGGGCTGGCAGGCAGTGAGCACTGGATAGGACGGCTCTGTTCGCGGAGTCCAAAGCAGCTGTCCGTTTAAGCAAAAGGGGAAAACTAAAGGTGCTGGCATGGGCCTTTGAGAACACCACTGTTCGGCGGCCAATCTGATGCCAGAATGCTTTTCTTTATTTTACAACAGATGGTAACAGGTGCTTCCTAATTCCCTAAAGTCTAATTGGAAATTTGGTTTATGGAACCCAGAAGTTCAGGAGCTGCTCCTGTGGTCGGGAACTTGTCCGGGCTGGGGGAGCAGAGTGACAGGAGACACAGCATCTGTTAGACCAGGGCCTCCAGCGGGCCTCCTCCCTCCCTCCTTACTGTCAGCTGACTGTGCCCCTACCATCTCCTCAGCAGGATGCAGAGAAGCAGCTGGGTTCTGTCTTTAGCAATGTCTGTGGCAACTGGATGTGATTTTAGAAGGCCTATTAAGATAATCTACCTTTCAGTCTGATCAAGGAGGGTCAGAGCTGGAGAAACCATGATGGCAGCCGGGGGTCGGGGTGGGGTGGTGGCAGCAGACCCCTGCAGACCCCTGCTCTGCTCTTGCAAAGTCAGTGATTCCTCTAGCCACCTCCCAGGGACCCTCACTTGCACCCTTGGAGCCGCCCCTGGAGGACATGGCTCAGCCCTGCTCTGTCTGCTATTTGCAGGGATCAGACACACTTCCTCCTGAAACTCCCTGTGTGACTTTTACACTTGACTGTTTTCAATTAGAAGCAAAACCAGTTAGCCATCTGGTTATAGAGCATCAGAAACAAAACAGGTATCTTTCAAAAAAAGATTTCTCCACTCAAGTGAAGGTACATTTCTTAAAAGATACAAGCACCTGTTTTTTTCTGGGGAGAAAAATGCACCAATAGAATGAAGGGGCTGAGCTTCCACATTCCCGGGGCCTGGATTTGCTAAACCAGGGAAGGAATTTGGGAGCAGGGCTGGGGGCCCAGCTGCTCCTTCGGCAATGAAATCATGAGGGTTTCTGTTTCGTTGTGAGTGTGTTGCCAAGAATCCAACAGATGATTTCATTCCAAGATGAAGGAGGAAAACTGAAGTAGAGTGAGTCTATTAAGCACTTTCATCTGACAATAAAAATGAGTTAATGGCTAAAATGTGTTTTCAAAATGTTTTAACACTACAAGGAATGGCACTCAAATGGGAAAATGTCTTGAATATTCTCATCGATCATTAATACCAGGGGTCCTTCCAAAGGGCTAGGCGTTCCCCTAAGGACTGAAGTGCTCCAGTCCAGTTGTGAGGCAGTCTGTGGGAGTTGTCACCAAAATACCCAGAGGCCATTCCGGAACCAAACAACGGAGCGCAGATTTAAAATAACCCTTTCAAATATCTGAGTTCAGTCTTCCAAAATAGCCTATTAGCTCATCATAGCTCATCATGGCCCAATATTACAGCAGAAAAATGTCTCCAAGAAATGAGGGGGAAATGAGATTCATATTTAGGGAATGAAAGTCAATATACCCTCCCAATTCAAATGCTAGCGAATATCCAAGAGATTACCCTGGGGCTTACTTCTTTCAGCCCACCTCAGGGGCTCTGTTAGGGAAATTTGTTCCCTTTCATTTGTGAAATCAAGAACAGAGCTATGAAGAAACTTCTGGATCAGCCTGACCCTGACCTAGGAGGATTGACTGTCCTAGCCCAACCGGGTCAGTTCTGTGCCGTCCGGTAGCGGTGGGGGCCCAGTTCAAGTCTTGGAGATGGACCAGTCAGTCATTCCACTTCTCATCTCAGGCTGGAATGCGGAAGGGAACATCCAGAAGTTACCTAGGTTTGGACTGTTATGATTTCGATTAAACCAACCGCCAGTTCTACTGAGTTACAAACCTGCTTTTTCCCAGAATGTTTTTGCATCAGGTACTTACAGAAGCGAAGCCCCGCCCCTCAGACTCTGCCAGAATCTGCTGACCCAGTCCCTCCAGGAGACTGACGCTGGAGGACCCCTCTCTTTGCTCCTCTCTTGGCTTCCTGACTTTTCCTTCCCCAGTTTCTACTTCCCCCATCTGTCTCTCAATGACAGTCCTCAGTGCTCTTCCTTCACCTCCCAGGTGAGACCCACCAAACTCCCAGCTTTCTCCCACCTGCTGAGGACGTCTGCAGCCATACGCTGGACCCCCTTCCTCAAGGCTGTAACCATGAAGCTAAGAGAACTGCACAGGCTCACTGGCAGGATCATAATGATGAGGGGCAAGAAAGAAGGGACTGACTGGAAAAACCTGGAATCCTTGCCTAGCAACCTGAACTGGGGACACACCCCCTAGGGACCCCCTACACTTGAACTCTGACTCTCTCGAGAGCTGTGACCCCTGGGTACTCCTACAGGAAGATTCCTTCCCCCCATGTTTAAGACCCCATTTTAAGAACTCTCTCTCGCTCCTGAGCCCCAAGATGCATGCATCTCTTCTGTTTAGTTGCTTTTTAGTAAACTGGCCACGTGGTATTGGGACAAAGCGTCTCCCCTCAAATTCTTCCCAGGACAGACTGCACTCCCCAGTGCCAGGGGCCTGTGTCACGTAATACCCTCACCCTTTGCCCTTCCCAAAACTCCTCCCTCCTTCCACGGGAGGCACCATCAACTGTATGAGTTTATAAGCCAGAGACCTGAGTGTCGTGGGAGATCTCTGCCTCGACTTCCCATTACGACTCACTGGCCCCTGACCCGCTGACATCCGGGGCCTCCTGCGGACTCACCCTTCTTCTAGACCCTGCTCTTCTCCCCGTACCATGGCTCCTTCTCACCGCCAGGCACGTCTCCACCTCTCCCTCCCCGACAATCCCACCAGATACTCTAAGCACTTCCAGTCATGTCCCTGTGTCTGAACTTGTTCTGGGGCAGGTCCTCAGTAATGTGAGTGCTGGGGAATTAAATCGCTTCCATTTCTATTATCTTACACTACGACAACAACAAAAAAGCTTCCTCTGTCCCTCTCGACCTCGTTTTCATTGCACGGGTCGCAACATTCCCCATGTGTCCTGGACTCTTCTTTGCCCTCACCGTTTGCTGGCAGGCCAGGCCGCAGGAAGCCACAGCCCTGTTGGAAGGCGCCCTCCTGGGAAGTGAAAGCCCCGTGCGCACTCCCTCGCCCCGGCGCCGTGGATCGGTGAGCGAATTTAGGTTTTCAGACGCTGAGTGGACTTAAACGGGGGGCTACCCATGTACCGAGGGACGCTTTGGAAGCACCACGTCAAAACATTAGGGGCACTGGTGCTCGGGTCAGATTCTTTTTGATGGAGGAAGGTGAGATGTTAAGAAGATGAACACATGTCATTTCACATACTAAAAACCGACTTCAAGGTCCAGGGCAGTGGCCGGCTCCAGCCGCTTTCAAGTATCGAGGGCGACCAAAGGGACAAATGCTCACTCAAAATCCTTTCAGAGGCAGGAATAGGTGCTTTTTAAAATAGGTGCTGTTTTTTTTAAAAACACCTATTTCTGAAAGGAACAATTGCCTTGATTGCAAAGTCTGTGTCATTGCAAACCAAGCTATCGTTGTAAAGTCAAGTCCCTGGCGTGGCCCCCAAGTCTGCAACAGAGACCAACAAGGTCAGCTGGGGGAGACGGCCTCTCGAGCCTGGGAGCTCTTCCTGAGACAGTCATGGCCGAGTGGGCATGGAGTTAGCTGGCAGAGGGAGGTGGGCTTAAGTGACTGCCTTTCAAGATGGCTGTCCAAGCAAGATGGGTACAATTTTTTACCTGGCACTTGGAGTCATCAAGCCTGATCCAAAGCTCGCTTCTCTGAACACAATGCCCTTTCGTCACACCTGAGAACGGGCAGGGCCAGGGGCTCTGGCTTCCTGCTTGCTTTTTTCTCATGTTGTTCCCTTTCCCTGGAAGAGCTTTCTGCTAATTGTGGATATTCTGTCCACCATGTAAGGTTCAAATCAAATAGCATTCTCTCCCAGAAAGCAACTACCGGACCCCCAAGCAGAAATCCCCACCTTCCTGTGGTGAATACTTCCAAGGGCCACGTCTTCCTCCCTCTCCGTCTGCTGCCCATTCTCACTGCCTGTCTTCGTGGCTCCTGCCAGCCCCATGCCCGGGGCGGACCCACAGCACTCCTCTTTTAAGCTCGTGAAATGAACCGCAGGTGTGTAATAGGTAGTTACTGCAGAGTGACCACTGTCACCTGCAAATACACGGGGCAGAGAAAACAGTCCTAGGTCAGGAGAAGAACTGATTTGAGAAAAAGGGCATTTTCCAAAACAAGTCTTTCTGGGGTGGGTCACTGTGTTGTTTCATGCTCATAGATGACTGAGAATTTGATTTAAAAAAAAAATCAGCCTTCGAAACGGGAAGGGGGTCATTGAGTGGAAACAGCTCAGGCTGCAGAGATCTCGGGCAAATCATTCTCCATTTCCGAGTCTGAGATTTCCTCCTTTGTAAAATGCAAATCTTCATATTTCCTTTGCACATTGCTATTGGATGAATAATGCAGAGAAAGGCTCGGTGCAGCATTTGGAATGCAGACAGACCGAGAACAAATTCTCGTTTTCTGCACCTCCTGTCTTGCATGTAAAAAATTGCCACCAAGTCATTTTCCTTTGAGCACGAAATTCTGCCCAGCTGCTTTGGAATGAGGGCCGAAAGCCACCCAGGCCCCCCGCTTCCATGGAGAGGTGAAGCCTGGTGCTGAACAGGCTGCCGAGGGCTCATTCGCATGGCTATGAATCATACAAGAGCCCATTTATGACAAACACAGGTCACTCCCTTTGCATGACAAGGCGTATGGGCCCACAGAGCCCCATTATCCAACAAAAACAGAGCATTGTGGGCGACGCGAGCGAAGCCCAGTGCACACACACAGGCCGACATTGTGCGGTTGTTTGGAGAACCCCGTGGTGCTCCGCGCGGATTTCCTGCCCAGGAGACGTTCAGATCTCAGGGTCTGCGGCAGACGTTTGCTCATTCAGCAAGGCCGCGGCCCCGGGCGGCGGAAAGCCGGCGCGCGGTCCCCCCCTGCTGGCCATCCCTGGAACTGCGTGCCAGGGCCGCCGAGAGGCTCACGCCCGCCGGGAGCTCTGGGGCGGCTGGCTGGCTCTTCCCTCCCTCCCTGCTTAAGAGGAGGGCAACAGGTGTGGGCTTTGGGCCAGTGCAAACCTCAGCTGTGACATGCATCAGCTGCAAGACCTTGGAAAAGTCCGCTCAGCTCTCAGCTCTTCTATTGCTAGGTGGCGTCCACCGCACTCATGGCTGCGGACGGTCTAAAGGGATGACAGACAAGCGAAGGCAGAGAGCCGGCCACTTGGCCAGGGCGGATGCAACGCCGCTGGTCCACCCGCCTCCACAGGGCGGCAGCATCCTTTGTGGAAAGAGAAAGGAAATCAGGTCTTTGCGTAAACCCGCAGCCGGCGTTCAGAGTAGAGATGCGACTTCATCCTCCAGAAGCCTCCTACCCAATTGTTTTTCCCAAACGGTTCTCCCTTGCTTGACACCGTGAGGTTGTTTGGGCATGGACAGCACCCTGAGTGCCTGCCGAGCATCTGAAAGGCCCGGCCTGCGGCTGGAAGGTGGGGTGAGTAGGCAGAAAGGCTCAGCTGAGTTGGATTTTTCAAAGAGGCAAGACAGGTCGCTCCATCACACTTCTTAAACGAGACTGTGGGCTGGTTCTTGGTTCAGGCAGCAACAAGAACATGCAGGTTTGAAAGCCAGCTCAGACCTTTATTAGCTGGGTGGTCTTAATGCATCTGGCAGCACCCACTGCACTTCCCCGAGTCTGAGTTTCATTACGAGTAAACCAGGCGTCATTCAGCCTCCTCGGGCGGCAGACACAGCGCAGTGAACAGGCCAGTGTGTAAGCGGAAGCTGCCTCGGCCACCGCGGCTATTATTTGTGCTGCTCCACACCCTGGTCCTCGTGCTGGCCTGGTGGTGACAAAGAAGAGCCCCTCTTTCCTAAACACACGCGGATCCCTGTGACGGCTCTAAACGTCATCTTGGAGTATGCATGCTGATGGCTTTCAAATTTTGAGCTGTGTCCTTGACCTTTCCATTGAACTCCAGACTCCTGTACCCAGCTGACTACTTGACTTCCATGAGAGACCTCAAACTCCACACACCCAAAGTTGAAGTTTGGGTCCCCCCACAAAAAAAAACACCCCTGCCCCTTGCAAGTCTTCTCTAGCTCAGTAAAGGACAATTCCGTGTTTTCAGGGGCTGGGTCCAAAGATTTTGCCGTCATGCTTGAATTCCCTCTTTCTCTCGTCCCCCATATCCAAGATAAGGACCCCCAGATCTACTTTCAGGATTTATCTTGAGTTCCATCATTTTCCATGCTCTCCATCACTAGTTCCCTAAACCAAGTTCCCAGGAACCACATGCATGGCTGTTTCTTGTGCAGAGATTTATATGCATCTTCTAAAAGCTCTCCCAGCTCTCTTCCTGCCCACTGCCTGCCAGGCAGCTGCCTTTATGGTAACCATAGTGATGCTTTGAAGGTCTTATCATGTTGCTTCTCTATTTAAATACCCTCAACCACCTCCTTTTTCATTTAGAGTAAAATCAAGATTCCCATCACACTCAACGAGGCCCAGTGTGATGTTATCCTCAAGAAGTTTGTCTCCTACAGTCCTCCTCTCTCCTGACCTCACTTTTTCTTTCTTGAATTTATTACACATGTGTCTGCCACAGGACCTTTGCACTTGCTGGTCCTTCTGCCTGGTATGCTTTCCTCCAAAGTATCTACTTTGTTTTTCTTTAGATCTCCATGCAGGGCTCACTTTTTAGAAGACTCCAACCTAACCACTTTGTCCAAAATAGTATTTCACCCCTTCTGCCAGTTACTCTTTATTTTTCTTTTTAACCATTGTGGCCAGTGTGGATGAAGAGTCAATAGATGAATATCAAGATATGGACTCCCAAATCCTAGACTAGGGCCTGACAAATAGTTGGAATTTTGCAAACATGTGCGGAATGGATTAAGTCATTTGTGAGCATAACTTCCATGAGCCCCCACAAAGCTTCTTTAACAGAACACAACTTCTTCCTCCAATCCCCATGGGAGGGGAAGCTCTTAGGTAATCTGATCTCACACTTCTTTTAAATACAAATGGAGGACAAGTAGTTATTCCAGGAGATGGGGAAATGTGTGGCCAGTGAGCAGGGTCCTCAGGAGGAACAACATGAGACTATGAAATAAAAGGTGCATTTTGGGGGCTCAGGAGAAGCAGCTGAGAACTGCCAGTACAGGAACACCGAAGCCAGAAAGTAGAAGCAGGGACACTCCTGAGCAGACATGTAGCTTGGCACTGTACGTGGGTCAGCTGGTGCCTGTGGGACCCTGGGCCTGAAGGCCACTGAGTACAAAGTGAGTCAAGGACTCGGGGATCTAATCTCATTTTAATCACTTGTTTGCTATGGGACCTTGGAACAGGTCATTTCTCTGCTCTGAGTCTCATCCTTATCATCTGGAATCACCAGGACTGGTTAGAGGGTCAGAGAAAATGCCTCCCTGTTCCTACATCCCTGGGTTTCCTGCAATGAGACTGCTCCACAATTTCCAAATGTGGATTCAGACACTCTTATGGAAAACTGTGAGCTAGTCTGATTAGAAGTGGGATGTGGTTTCCATTTAAGAAACCGGATGGCACAGTCACAGCGTGATGCCCACAGAGTGTCCCGGGTCTTATTCCTTGAAGCTCTTCGGGTTTCGAGTTATCTACAAAGGCCAGTGGTGACAGAGCTCAAGTACCTGCGAGTGAATGTGGCGGATCAAAACTGGCCGCCGCTGCGGTCGGGAGAGGTATGGCGTTTGCCTCTGAAAGACGAGCAGGCATGCGGCAGTCAGGTGGCATGTGTACACACTACGGAGAAACAGTTCTCAGGTCCTGTGTGCTTCTGAAGACCACCCTCCCTCACGATGTGCTCAGATGGGCTAGCGACCAGGAATTTGCATTATTCAATAACGCAGGCCCCCCCGCACCTGTGTCAGGCACTGCTTGGACATTCCTGCTTTCACTGCCCCGAGTATTCACAGGTCTAGGATGGTGTTCTCTACTTATCACTCATTTCCTTTGGCGTCTGAGAAGTGATCCGAGGACTCGCCACACACCTAGCCCAGAGCTGAATCAGGTCTCCTTTGATTACATACTAACAGTGGAATCGCCATATGAAGGCACGAGGCTGGGGGTAATCTGGCTAACACCAAAGATATGTCCACTCGTTTTCAAAAAAATTGCACGAGCTACTGACACAGATTCCCAGGTTTTAGAAGTCTACTTACACTACTCAGGAATTGACAGCATTTAATTAAAATTCTTTCCCCTCCCAAATTTCTAGAAATTACAAGTATAACCAAAGATTCTCAGCTGGCACAACTACTGGTTCTGTTGAGTGAGTTCCCTTCACACTGAGTGGACTTCAGCTGCCCCCTCCCCAACCAAATCGAACACCTCTCCTTCCCCTTGTCATTTGCTCTCAAGTTGGAGCTGACCTCTGACCTTCCCCTTCTTCCGGCCCAGGTGCACCCTATGTCTGGCATCTATTTCTATCGAATACACATATCCATGCATGTGTGTGGAGCTCCCAGAGGGCGGGTGTCAGCATCAGTCCACCTTCCAGACTGTAATAGAGTCAGAAAGTGGTCAAAGGAACTAACAGATGAGCAGGCACCCCTTGCAGAGACTAGTGCTAAATTGAGCACGGCCCCTGCTGTGATCAGGACGCACACACCAGTCGGGACTGTGGAGAAGTGCTGTCCCAGTCCTGGAGGGGGAGCTCTGCCCCTGTACCTCTGCCCCAGCCCGCGGGTTCCCCCTCCAGCACCTTTCCACGTTCCTGCCAGTGCTGCCCACTCGTGTGCCTGTGTCTCCTAGAAGGGAATTCCCCGACGAAGGGACGGGGGCTGACACGTTGAATCCACACAGGCCACCCCGGAATAAGTGTTTGCTGAACAAATGAGAGCAGGCAGGGGTGATCGGACCAGCACCTCATATCTGTGCCCGGGGACCTCCTGGCTCCCAGCTGTTCGTGGGAAGTCCTCACTCTATGTCATTGACAGACCCCCTGGGACCTTCACTTGGACGTGTAATGAGCAACATCACCTGTACAGTCGGCTGGGATTTGTTTTTTCTCAACGATTTTGTAATGAAAGACTTGGTGAGAGAATTCTCTGCACTTAGAAAGAGAAACAGAACGTAGTTGGGCAGGCGGGAGAGGGCATCAGCGAGAGGAGGGAAGGGAGAGGGAAAGAAAATTGCTTCTCAACTGTCATACCTAGTTTAATAAGATATGACTAACGTTAGGAATATGAAGAAACTGAAATCCTTTGTTAAATCTGAAACATTAAAAGAAAACTTGAGTTGTCAGAAAAGCTGAAGATGACCTTAGAGATGCCTGGACTCATTTCTGATGACAAGTAGCTGGATTTGAGCAAAGCCTCCCTCCTGCCCTTAGGAGGAGATGGTCAGTGACGCATTCTCGTGGAGGAGCTTGGGAAACGGTGTCAAGCAGGCTCCAGCTCCAGGCTGAGCTGGGAGATGTCCAACGTCAGGGACAGACAAGGCACAATTACAGCGTCTCCGCACTGTGGGGTCACGTTTTGTGCAGACTCCTTTAAATGGAACTTGCTGCAAGGTGAGAATGCATCACGCTAGACCTGGGCAGGTGGGCCAGCAGAGAGCCCTGCCCCAGGTAAGGACGGCTACTCACTCTCCACCTCATAGGTATCAGAACAGACACAGAGGGCCCTGGGACTCGAATCCTGAAGACTCGAGATGACTGCACCCGCCCTTTACTCCCGCAGAAATCCTCACGATGTGAAAACCAGATTAAGAGCTGCAGCTGATTGAGTGTCAGCCCTGCGTGCAATGCTATTTTAAGTGCTTCCCTCAAATTATCTCATTGAATTCTCACAATAGCCCTCAAAGATGGAGAAGCAGTTTAGCTTTAAGAGTTACTGAAAGGATGCTTTTCTGCTAAAACAGCTTTTCTTTGGGCACATGCAGGAGCTTGCAGTTCAGCACTTTCTCCACTAAGGGGCGGTAGCATCCCACAATCAAATGCCAGGCCTGGTCAGCTAAGATACTTGGCGCAAAACCAGGAGTTTGTAAAAAGGACAAAGCAGAGGCATCTGATTTGCTGTTCTGAATATTTCTGAAGGTTTTTTCCTCTCCGTAAGAAATGCTCAAATTACAGCTGTACTGACCGGTACCTACGAAGTTCCCGTCAGGGTCATTTCATGGGTCTGCGCCAGCCTGCCAGACATGGAGCCCCAGGACATTTGGGAAAGAAAAATGAATAGATTCGGCCATTTGGCTTAATCCTCCTCATGCTCAACCCTTTCCACGGATGTCTTAAATCGTGTTTTCCACCAAGGAAAATACCTGTCTTGTGGCTGAATCAACCAAACTCCATTATAAGGCATAAAGAGTAAAAAAAAAAAAAAAAAAACCAAAACGAAGGCCGATCCCCACCCCGAGCTTGTGAAGAGGAGTTTCTACAGCTGACTCTGCTGGAGCCGCCATCGACAGTTCTCATTTAGATCGAGAAAACTCTCCAGAGGGCAAGTCAAGCGAGTTCGCAGCGACCCATGCCCCCACTTCCGGCGCCCAGACAGACGGACGCTGACGTCCAAGGCCGCTCGCACAGAGGCCGCTCCTGCAGGAAGCTCAGGACACACAGAGAACGCAGCACAGTCACGTGGGCTTCTCTGTTTAGACTGACCGACCCAGACCGCAATTAAAGCGAACAACCAAACTCACCAAGTGTATCTCCAGCGTTTTGTTTAAGGCAGCCCTGCTCCCGACGACTCAGGGGCACGATCCTGCTGTCGCCTTCTCCCTGCAGCCGGGGGTTCCCAGGCGGGTGCCGGTGGCCACAGGGGGCTCTCAGCTGGACAGCTTGCCCTCCTCCGCTGCAGGCCTGGCCCGTCTCCCGGGCAGATCAAGTGCTGTTTAGACTATTTCTAACTCCACTTGAAGAGAGCACTGTGTATTCAACCTGGAGCTGCCCCTCAGAGCGGCTCAGAGAGAACTCAGCTACACAAAATCATCTTAGGCCACTGGGTGCTGGTGGCGGGTGGGAAACCCACTGAAGAGATGGGGGCGAGACAGGCTCGCTTCCCCTGGGGGCCCCGGCCCCACGCTTGAGAGTCACTGCACAGGGCTAGGGAAGTGGGGTTATCACGTCCAATCCCCTTTGCATGAGGCTCTCACGAGTAAACGGGTGTTTGAGGGCTGGCCGCTGCGTCGGGAACTTCCCTGGTACCATGTAGGACGCACTTGGTCTTGTGAGTGACTTCCTTCTTGGGTCCCTCTCGGCACCAAGGAAAGTTAGAAAGGGAGACAAGGGCGCCCCCTTACTGAGTCCCCACAGTGGCCCTGGCCTGGAGCTGCGTGTCTTATACTCGGGACCCCCATCCTGACCCTGGACTAGCTGCCATCAAGACTTTACCCTTTACCCTTCCCATGATGGACGCTGCCCACTCCCCAGGCCCAGTCCCTGCACTGGAAGAGGGATCAGACAGAGGGGAGACCAGACCATGGCTCCCATCCCTGCAAACAGGATGCTTTCCTGAAAAGGCCATGCCCAACTCTGCGTTCAAAGAGAAACCAGGTATTAAAGCATGTCACTTACTTAAGACAAGAGAGACTCATCAGTCCATGGCATGCAGCAGTGAATGAAGGGAACCCTCCATGTTTTGTCTGTCACTGACCAGGCAGCTGGAGTCGCTCAGAACTGGTTCCCGCAGCTCCGGCGGGGAGAGCGTGACTGGGAAGGCACAAGGACACACAGGCACCACCGTCCGGCTGGGGCCCTGGCTGGGGAGTGGTCGGCATGGCGACGCCCAGACAGTCTTCACTTGATGCCCGGCTTCCCTTCCAGTCTATTATCACTGTGTGAGATCTTGTCCCAGCGGGACACAGAAATCCTGAGGGCGAGGCCTGGTGTCGGGAGAACAAGCAAGTCTTTGTCGGGGCCTCCAAGCAGCCGCGGCCAGTCAGGCTCTGAGGCCGCCCAGAGGGGCCTGTGCTGCTGGGGCAGCGGGGTGCAGGGACCCCGGTGCACCCAGGAGCCCTCTGGCTCCCCAACACCAGAGCCAGGCAAAGTGGATGAAGCTGAGCTCATGACTCCCAGACCCCAAGCCCCCGCCTCTCTGTCGGGCGTCTCCCTCTCCCAGTCCGGAGGGACCCAGCCCGAGGCTTCCTTATTCTCCTGCTCTATCACCTCTCAGTCGTGTCTGCCCGGCACCTGCCTCCCCGAGTCTGGGCTGCTCCCGCTGCTGAGAGGCGCCAGGTCAGGGAGCACCTGGCCTCTGCCAGGTTCCGGTGTATCTCACGGCACAGGTGACGCACACACTGAGGACATTGGATGCGCAACCCTGTCACCGACTTTGGCTGTGAAACGCCACCCTCTAGGACCAGCTCTAGCAGACCTACCTCTGACATAGCTGCCAGGAGAGGGCCTGTGCGTAATTACGCAGCGGTGCTTAATAGACCGTCATTCAATGACCAAACCCCAACATGCCTCCAGAAACTTTCTTTTAAGAGAATAGCCCACTGAGGCTTTAGATCCAAATAAAAAGAGTCAGCAACATGCACAGAGTCACTGCCAGATGCCTGCAGCCACCAGGCACTGAGTAACCCGGGGAACGACCAGAGCTGCCCGTGAGGCCAGTGGCGGGGGGACCCCTTTTCATAGACGGGACACTGTTGGATGAGAGGCCCCATCGCAGCCCGACCTCACTAGCTGCCGAGAGCCAAGCAGATTCAAACCAGGCAGGGTGGCCCCGCTGTGTGCCCTTGTCCAATGCCATGAGGAGGTTCACGCTGACAAGTCTCGCTGAAGTCCACCCCGAAGCAGAGTGCCAGCTATGGACATTAAGGCCCATGCCTTTGCAAATATCATCGCATTCCCAGGTCCTGCACCCCAGCTGATGAAAAGGGAAGTGATAAGTACACGCCACACCCCTTGGTCCTGGCCCCTGGCAGAGCCAGGGCTCAGCCAGGAGAAGAGAAAGCACGGATGTGGGGCTGGGGTCCCGCAGGGACTCCGATCAGGGGCTCCTGGAGAAAATACCTCCCAAGACTGTTTCAGAGCTAAGAGTTCCTAGAAGTCCTGTCAGTTTGCAGCCCGGTCCAGACGTCTGATGGCCTTCCTGTGTTCCGGTTCAGGTGAAGAGTCCGCCCTGGGCCCCTGGGCGGGCAGCTCACAGATGCCAGCGGAGAGGGGTCAGCTCAGGGCTAAGCAAACACCGGCGCTGGAGTGCCTGTTTCCAACCCAGTGAAGGCGCACAGACGTGGCAGGGAAGAAGCAGAGGGCCAGAGCACCGGGACAGTGGCGGTCAGTTGCTGCCCAGGGCTCAGGGCACCAGGCTGGGTCAAAGAGCCTCTTCTACTCTGTGAACAGGATCAGCGGGTCTGTTTGGAGGGCTGATGAGCCTGCCTCTCCCTGAAGAGGGTGGGGGTGGCCAGTTACCCTCCAGAGGCTCCTCCTGGTGGTGACCAAGCAAAGGTGACCCTAGACTGGGGACTGGGGACTTGCTGGAGCCCCTTGCTGGAGAGTCAGCAGGTTCAATGGGGGACAAGTAGAGGACAGTTCAGAAAAGGAAGTGCCGGACAACCCAGCCCAAACTCTTGGGGTGACGGTGAAGGGAAGGGCTGCCCAAAGTCAAAGGGCGATTCAGTAGCAGAACTTAGGCTAGAGCCCAACTTAGTCACCATGCTTTCTCCCCTTTCTCCCCTCCCCTGTGTCCCCCCCACCCCCGCTCCATCCTTCCTTCCCTTTCTCTCCTTTCTTCTCCTGTTACACTAAGTACAACACAGAGGCAGTACTGTGTGGCTGGGAGGAGAAAGGACTCTTTTCCAGCTGGCCCATCAGCAAGGTTTCTTCGGGAGGCATATGGAATTCAGGACCAACAGGCCAAAGCAGGCTGGATCCAGGTGAGCGGACCTCAGAGCCTGGGACCAGCCCGAGGAAAGGAGCAGGAGAGCAGGACGGCCAAACACATCTCTTCGAAGGCATGCAGCCCCTTTCTCAGTCACTCCTCCCGCCAGCATTGTATCTCTTGTTCCTCTTCCCTTATGTCCCTTTACACGCCACCCTGTGTCTTTCAAGGACACCCCAAGGAGATGCTTACTCTCCTTGGGTACAAGGGGGTTCTAGAGCAAGGGGCTAAGAGAGAGGCATGCCAAGTCCTTCCTTGGAGGGAGAAGAGGAGAAACTCAGGTACCATGTCTTCTACCCGGCCCAGCCCATCAGGAAGGACAAACAGTCCCCCAGAAGCAAGAGACGGAGGCCCCTGGCTCTGGTGAGCACACCTGGCTCTCCAAGATGAGAAAGGAAGAGGAGTGTCACGGGGCTGCCCTGTCTCCAGAGAGTCTCATCGCCTACCCCCGGGGCCACTTGCTGTTGAGATGGTTGAACCAACGAGAAACCAGGCAAGGTCAGGTTCAGGATGCCTGTCAAGGGGAAGGGCGCCCGGACCTGGATGAGGACCCACAGATGGGTCCGGCAGCACGCGCCCCATTCCCGATAGCATGGGAGCAGACGCCTGCAGGAAGACGGGGAGGTGCGCTGGCACCAGGGGGCCTGGAGCCGACTCCCAGACACCGCATCCTGACCTGCAAGACTGGGCACCCTGCCCTGCCAGCTGTGCCCTGGCATCTCTCAGTGAGGGCCATGTCCACGGGAGGGTCGTGCTGGCCGCACGGCCTCCTGGGCTGACGGCTAGAGGACGCACAGCACGCATAGCGGGAGATGCGACCGCCAGATGCGGCTTGAACCCTGCCCACCTGATAGCAACAGGCTCTGGGCAAACACTTCTCCACCTCTGGTTTTCTCTTCTGTGAGGGCCCGACACTCCGGCCTGGGTGCTCGGGGACATCGGCACCAGGAAGAGCATAGGCCTGGGCACAGGGCGGGAGGCGCAGGTGCCAAGGCCGGTTCTAAGCCAGCACCTCCTCTTCTAGCCGGCGTGTGACCAGATGCCGTCGGCACAGGCCCTGTGCTGGGTCAGAGTCAGCTCTGATCAATAAATGTGCGCATGTGTGTGGATGCATTTCAGATACTTGCATCTGCATTCTACACTGAGGCGAGGTGTGACTGTGTAACACACAGACAGCGCACGACAGACGCGTGTGCATGCATGTAACAAAACATGTTTGTTTACTGTGTGTGCCCATAACCCAAACACGTGTGTTTGGGCCAGATTGTCCTGGATTCCACAGCACATGCGTGCAACACACAAGCACATGCGCACACCACACACACAATTCACACAAACACATGCATGTCTACAACACACAATGCACATGTGCATATAATGTGCAGGCACATGTGCACGGTGCACTAACATGTTGTTTGTATGACACACATGTGACACACAAGCACACACGTGTAGACCTGTGTAGCACATGTGTATAACCTTCAACAGGTGTGTGGCGCACTAGCATGTGTGTCTGTGCACATGTGTGTGTGTGTGGTCTTTGAAGGGGTAGGCAGAGGGCGAACAGTGTCCACATCTCACTGGGACGCGTCTGGAGGCAGAGGACGCAGCCCCGGGTTGGCCTGGTTGGCGCCGTGGCTGCTGCTCAGCGCTCCGGGCATGGGGACGGATTCCTGCCCCTCTCTTTCTCCCTTCTTTTCCTGGTCCTTTATCCTACTCTGCTCTCTAACCGCTGTGGGGACAGGGAAGCCATCAACCGAGTGAGGCAGCCGGAGCATGTCAGGCCGGGAAGAAGGCAGGAGGCGGAGCGGGCAGCCACTACTGGGGTCTTCAGAGCGGAGCGGCGGCGTTACCTGTGGAGGACGCGAGGATTCGCCTGCTCCTGCGTCCACCACCGCAGACACCTGAGCGCTGGCCCTTCTGAGATGCTGGGGCATCTCGGCCGGCGCCCACTGCCTCGCCGCCTGCTGTGCCCGGCGCACTTGCCCTGGTGGGAGCCTCCCTGACGGTCCTGGGCAGACAGCGGGGCGTCTCTCCCACACCTCCTTCGGGCTCTTCCCCTTCGTCTGCATCCACGACTGCTCCCTCTGTGTCGTCAGAGCTTTTGACCTGCGGCAGGCTGGCCGAGCCAGTGGTCCGAAGCTCCCAGCACGGTGCCCGCGAGTGGCAGGCGCTCAGGCACTCGCTGCTCAGTGGATGTGCGCCCTTCCACCCAGTCCACCGTGGGCAGAGAGAGGGCGGAGAGCAGCCTGCCACCCACTTCTTTTCTCGCTGCCAGAAACGATGGAGGCCTAACTGCCACCATGGCTGCTGGCACAGCAGGGCCTTTGCCAGCCACTCCCTGCTTTTAGAAACAAGGCTCACTTTCTAACCATTCCCAGAAATCAGTGGACGAAGACTACACACGAAACATTGTCAGGATGTCACGTCGGCTCGGGCGCCGCTGCTGGAAAGAGCCTGAATTCATCCCCTCTCGACAGCCTCCTCATTCAGTGGGTCTATAAGAACCTATTTTACAGTTGAGGAAACTATGATCTTACCATATTACAAGGAGTGGGTGTAAAATAAGCACTTGAAAGAAATGGGGGTCACATAAAACCAGATCCTTTGTTTCATCAGATTCCAATCTTCTCAGGTCATCCGTCTTTGCTTAAAAAGCTGTTTTAAGCAGCCGCGAGGATAGACTGGGACCCACTGGGCTGGGAGTCAGGGGCCCTGGCTCATCCCTCCAGCTTCCCTCTTCGAACAAGTCCCTCGATGTGTGTCGGGTTTGTATCATCTCTCCTTCCACAGCCACAGTGACCGGGGGGCACCAGTTCCCCCAGGGCAAGCCTGATCCATGGCTTTCCTCTGCCTGGAAACTCCTGAGCCCTTCTGGAAGTTTCCCATGCTCCCTGCTATTCAACTGCCTGACTCCTCGTCTCGGGAGGGGCCGCCTGTCCTCAAGAAGCATCCCCAGCTCTGCCCTCTGGTCTGGGCCAGCGGTGCCCCTGCTGGTCACACCCAGTCCTACCACTGATATGTGTTTGCTGTCTGGTTCTTAGCGAGTCTCCCCTTAAAACCATAAATAACTTGGGGCTGAATCAGCTATCATTTATCCCTGTGTCCACCAACAGCACTGATAATGGAACAGAAGGCAAATGTTTCCCGAATGCCCGGATCCTCCTTCTGCCCAAAGGCAAGACCTGACAAGAGTCTAGGTGAATGAATCCCATGAGAATGTAAGCTGACCCCTGGCAGGTTCCGGTGGGAACTCCCACTCGCGCACATTAGCTCCACAAAGAACACATCAGGACAGCTGCTCTTGGAGACAGTTCTCCACTCAGCCTTGACAAGTCAGATGCGCGCCTTCCCTCCAGACTCAGCACCTGGGACCCGACACACGTGTGTGAATGAGCGGCTGATACTCCAGTGGCAAGAGCGCCATCTTTATTTCTACTCAGAGATGCTTTAGGGAGGGGCCTTCAGATGTTCTGATTAAGAGGAAGGAAGGTAGAAAAGTTCCTCAAAAGCCAGCTAAAACACAAAAGCTCAAGTTCTCACAGGGGCTGACGAGGCTGGCACCCTCTGCCCACTCCCCTCTGGCCTTGCCTCCTTCTGCCCTCCCGTCCTCATTCTTTCTACTTTGATCTGATTAGCCACTTGCAGATCCTTAAAGCCCAGGCACAGTCCCACCTCACAGTCATTTCCAGTTGTTCCTTCTAGCCCTGCTCGGTCATGTCTTCCTAGTCAAATAACTCCAGAGAGTGTGGTCTCCCTGGTACCCTATATAAAAGAATAGGCCTGCTTCCCCCCTTTCCTATCTCTAGCTTTAATTTTTTTCCTTCACATTGATATAATGTGCGGTTGTTTTCTGGAGGCTGGTCCCCTGTCATGACAAGCCACTGAGAACAGGACCTTTCCCGCTGTGTCTCTAAAGCCACAAACAGCACCTGCTCCGACACATGCTGCAGGCACACTTATTGAATGAATGGATGGCTGGACCCCTGAAATTCCCATCAGAGCAAACAGACGAGGAAGAAACCATGACCTGGCTGGACATGTGCTTGAATGTCCTGCTGATGCCCAACCAGGAGGCCGGCTCTCTAATCAATCCACCACAGTTGTCAAGACATTCCTCTGGGTCTCAGAAGTGCATTAAGATGCCAGGAGCGGCATCAGCTAGCATGTCTTGGGACAGAGGATGGAGTCACAGGGATGGGAGAGGGGCGGGGGCCCAGATATTGGATCTAACCAGGCAAAGCTTCCAGTGGTCAGGCTGCAGAAGGCAAGCTGGCCAAAGCCAGGGGAAAGAAGGCTGCAACTAAAAAGGCACTCTGCCATCAAAAAGACTGCTAACAGCTCTTCTCTAACAGGTTATGATTCGGGGTGTGTGTAGACAAGGTCAGCTCTTTGAATTTAGGCACAAGTTCAAATAGAATCCAATGGAGGACCAAAGCTGGACTTTAGTTCCAAATACGGGGGAGTGAGAACAATTACCAGGAAGCAAGACAGGGAGCTGACATTTTTCCTGGTCTACTATTAGCAAGAAACTCAGCTAAACCATCACCTCCTTTGGGTCTCACCACAAGTAAGATGGGGACACAGAAGCTCAGAAATTTAAAAGGACCTAGGCAAAACTCATTCAACTCATAAATAGAAGAACTGAGACGTAAAGTCAGGTCTAATTCCAAAAGTCTGTCTTCCTCTGAATTATGTTACAGCTCCAGGGCCAGGAAAATAAACCAGAGGAGGAAGAAAGGAAGGGATCCCAAGACTAACCTAATGCCCCAAAGAATGAGGGTATGGTATAACATGACATTGGGAAACCAGAACTGGGAACACCTTAGAAATCTCCTGGCTTTGCTTTCTGCACTGAGCTCAACTTCATGAAGTGCTTTGGGTTTGAGTTTTCAAGGAAACTCGAGAAATCTGGATGAAAAAGAAGGGCTTTAGGGCAGGACAGCAGAAGGTCACAGCACCAACTAGTGAAGGGTAGCAGGTGTGTGGCCATCTCTGCAAATTTGCCTCTCCTTGTGGTGTCTGATCCTGTATGTGTGGGAGCCCTGGGCCAGAGTAAAGGAGATGTGGGAATGCTACAGAGTCTGGAGAACTGAGCCCTTAGTAGTTAGCTCTCTGGTCATCAGGGACCGCTGTCAGCTCATGTCAGGTCCAAGTTCAGTCAGGAAGTTCAAGTAGGGGCGGCTGTCTCCTTGCATATAAGATGAATGCCCCTAACTGACTGAGAGTTGGTGAGAGAAGGCCATAATTATGAAGGAAAAGGGTGACCCACAGCTTACACCCTGCAAGTACTCCTGGTTGAAAACGTCATAAATGAAGAGAACTCTAAAAAAATTACAGCAAGTGAGATGCCAGCCGGACGTCTCGCAGAAGACCTAAATTCCATCTCAAGTTCACCATTTTGGCTCCTCTAAATCTGCATGGCCAGCATGCGCAGAAAGGAACTCCAGTTGTGCTTAATCTCAAAGTGGAGATTTTCCCTGTCAGGAAAAAGCATCCTAAAGTAGGAGCTCTCATCTGATATCCTCCAGCATGTAAATCTCAGATACACTAGTTCATGCTCAAACCCTCAGAAGACTCAAGAGAGGGACAACTCCCACTCGGAACGCAGGAACCCGGGGACCCCGCACGACTTCAACATTCCAGTTAACCTTGAAACGCATACGTTTATGAAGCCACCCCCTCAAGAGCCTTTTACATGTCGGTAGTATCATGAGCTTCCCATCGAAGAGGACACATGGGATGACATGACCATCCTTAACACTTTCAAGTGTCCTATAAGCATGAACATTAGGTCTGAAACAACCAGTCAGCTGCTTCTTACCTGGAGATATCTCTTACGATTCAAGTTCACCGATCCAGGCTGATGGGATGAACCCCTGAGCAGCTATCTGGCCAAGGCAGGTTTGGCTCCCCAATCTGGATCGTGGTCCCAGAGTCCTGTGGTTTCTCTGTCCTTGGACGAGTGATAATCTGCTAAAAGGGAAAGCAAATCCTGTCACCATGAGAGACCATTTCCTGTCCGCCTCTGAGTGCAACACAGCTTTTAAGGAGGGCAGAGGAAGTCCCAGCGTCCAGAACTAGAGATGACAGGATGAAAACTCTCAAGGGCAGCCTTGTCTCAAGCTCTTGTTTTGCAGTTGGGGAAATGCAGGCTCAGACAAACAAAACAAATCAAAGCAGCTTTACTCCAGGAGTCAACAATTTGGGAGGAGAATCCCAAATCCAAATGCGAATGTGTGTTTGCCTCTCTGTTCTTTCGGAATATTTTTAAAAGCAGCCACGTGATCAGGCCGACTTTTTAAACAAGTGGCCATTGACCCGGAGTGGGGAGTATTATTATTTTTTTTCCTTTACTATTTTTAGACAGATTTTCAAAAAAAGGGAGGTGGCACTTTTTCCAGATTGCTGTTTTTGTCGTTTTGCCCCTGAGCACTAAACAAGGACAACAGTCCTGCCAGGCATGTGGTTGAAGGGCTCCCTGTGTCCCACTAGAAAAATATTGATGGAATAACAGGGCCGGGAGTTCAGTGTGGGGTGTGCTTTGTTTTCAGTGATAGAAGCGCAGACACACAGCCGGTGGGTTCTCCGTCTCTCAGTCTCTCTTGGTCTCTATCTCTTGGAGTCTCTTCTCGGTCTCCATGTTTCGGGCACTCGCAGTAGCAAACACGGGCTCCTCTCCCCCAGGTCTCATTGATTATGGGATTTTTCTGACTGAATTTGAACAGCCGCCCCTCTGTGCAGAAAACCAAAACCCTAGAACCCCCATTACCTATCAAGCAAAATAATATCTGCCAGGCAGATAGGTAAGATGTAATCTTCTCCATACGTTTTCCTAATTTGTCCTCAAAAACTCTCCGTGCAGTACCATGAACTCCTGTGCGCCCAAGGGCTGGGGAAGTAGTGTGAGAGTCAGAAAGATATGCAGGCCCGGAGCAGATGGAGCGCAGAACCAGAGACGAGAGTCGCAAGACCCAAACACTGGAAGCAGTTTTCTTCTTGCAGTCTTTTAGCTTCAATGCAGGAGAAAGTCCTTTGCAGTTGTAATTATCGTCAGTTCAGGAAGGATTATTCTTATTAGATTCTCTTTCAGGCTAAGGCTTCCTGCCTTGCTCCCAGCCCGGCTCACGTGCCCGAGAAGCCCGCTGCCTGGCAGAGAGGAAATCATGATGATCAATGCTCAGGCCCGTTCCTGTTTTCAGACGACAGGGACACGGTGGACAGAGGACGCGGGGGTGGAGAAAGAGGAAGAAAAAGCAGGAAGCGTGCAGGGTGAGAAGGAAACGGTAGAGTAAACACAGTAACTTGAAAAGCCCTTGGTCTGGATGAGAAAGTGATTTCGGAGCTGGCGTTTCTGGGGCCCAGCATTTGGGGAAGCCAGGTCAGCGTGTGACTGGAAGAGAAGTCTGTTTCCTCCGGACAGGGGTTTGGGGACCCTAAGCCCCACCATGGAGCACATCCCTGGCACGAGGATCTTGGGGTCAGACCTCCTGTCGCCTCTCATCTTTGGGCTGTGGCTGCAAGACCAGATGTACCACAGAATGATGGGGGTGTCCTTTCAACCCCCGCCTCCCTTTCTCAAACATTCACAAAATCATCACCTGTTTGCAGGGCACAGAATTGGGCCTTGATTCATTTCTTCTCCTACAAAACTAAGAGGGTCAGGCTAGCAAAACTCTGAGTCTCCCCTAGACCGTGACTTTAAGTTGCTTCTAGATTCTTCTTTCCATCTGTCCACGCTGCTGATATGTATTTGCTGACAGAAGCTCTCCAGCTCCCCACGCACGTGGAGAAGGGTGGTGGTCCTCTGTGAGCCGAACAGTTACAGGAACAGATGCCCCAGTAACAACCAGATCACACTGTGGTACGAATACTAACAACACTGGACAGTCTCCTGATGAGTCCTAGGAGGGGCCAGAGAACAGGGCACCCCTGAGAGACGAGCCCTCACACACCAGTCCCAGCCATCCCAGCGGTTCCCAAAGTGTCTGTGCATCGGAGGGGGCGGAGGGGCGCTAACAAAAAATTCCAGTGTTTGCCTGGAGTCAGGGCAGAGCTTCTGGGAGAACACTGATGTCACCAGCCTGGCTCCGCTCCACACACCAGCCTTTGGAGAGTGTGGATCTTTCCAGCCCTCCCCACGTCCCTCCTCCCAGCGGGAGACCATCACAGGGGCCCTGCCTGCTGGGGAGGACTCACTGCGAGGGACCGCCTCCCAACTTGGCAATTATTCTCCCATCATCCAGACGACCCAGAACAACAAAAAGTAAGCATATCTTTGAGAGGAGGCCAAGCTTTGGGAAGTGATGGCTGGTGGTTTCCTGTCTGAGTCACTCAGAGGCCAGATGTCCATCAGGGAGAACCAAGATTGAGCACGAGAAAATTTTACAGCTCCATCCTCGGGGCCACACAGGCGGTGCAAGCTCACACACCCACACCCACCCACCCACACCCACACACACCCACCACAAGGTCACACACTCACACACTCACATACCCACATAGTCACAGCCACGCGTCACACACAGTCACACTCTCACACTCACAAACTCATACACACACTCAACACACACAAACACAATCACACACAGTCACTCACAAACACTCACACACGCAACACACATGCACACTCACACACGGTCACACACTCACACACCCACAGAATCACAGTCATACATTCACGCAGTCACAGCCACACATCACACTCACACATACTCATACACATATTCACACTCTCACACTCACTCAACACAGTCTCACAGTTACACTCACACACAGTTACACTCACACACAGTCACACAGTCACACACATGCTGACACACTGACACAGTCACACACAATCATACATTCACGCCCAAACACATACTCATTCACACACACACACTCAACACACACGCATACAGACACACAGTCACACGCTCACACTCACTTGCTCTGACCACCCAGGTGCAAGTGGTCGGACTCCCTGCCGCTCGCCCACTGGTCCACGCCGGGGTGGGAGGCACGCCCCCCGAGGCCGCCAGGAATCCCCTCTCCAAGAGCACCAAGTGGCCACGGAAGGCTTTTCTAGACCCTATTTTCTCTGGTCATTTTAAGCAGAGACAAAGCCAATGGGTAAGCATGACATGCAGAGGCAGGAAATGACTAATACAAGGTCACGCAAGAGAACCAGGAGAGGACAAGTTCTCCTGAGCCTGTCTAGTGACCTGAGACCTTCTCGCACCACCATCCCATGGAGCTGCTGGGGAAGAGCCTGGAACAGGCTTCCAGGTTTGAAGGCGGGGGTGGAGGGCAGGCAGGGGCCAGGCGGATGGGAGGCGATTCTAGGTGGTGAGCGGACAAGAGGCGGCAAGACCGCAGTCCCACCAGCCACGGGCTGCGCGGAGACGGGCGGGCGAACGTGGCAGCATGTGGTCTCATCCTGGCTCGCTCGGGGAGAGCCAGCGCGGCGGCAGGAAACCCCAGTGTGGTCTCTCTCCCGCAGCACCAAGAGGCCTGACCGGCAGGAAGAAATAGCAGGGCAGGCTGCTGAGGACCGAAATAGCCCCCTGCGCGACCTGACCGCGCGTCAGGAGTGGAGCACGGGCTCTGGGACTCCAGCAGCCTCCCAGCAAGCACTCTAGCCAGGACCACCGGAGGAAACTGGGGCACTCGCCCGGGGAGTCCGCTTTTGAGAGGCAGAGCTGAGGTCGGAGGTGCTGCCCTGCGTAATCCCGTGTGATAAGCCCTCTCGAAGGAGCTGCTTAGAACAAAGAAGAGCAGGTGGATGAGGGAGGCAGGCAGAGGCCAACGGATGGAGAGAACAGAGAACCGTGTCAGCAGCAGGCGGCCTCTCTGCCAAAGTCAGGGGAGCGGAGGTCCGTCAAGAAAGAGCTACTGAGATGGGCACTGCAGGCAGGACCTGGAGCTTGGTCCCCAGGTCCCAGCGTCATCCAGCAGCAGTGGCATCTGGCTTGCTGTGGACACGCCACTCTGGGGAGAAGGGAATCAGCTGGGCCTCGGGGAAACGGAGGGAGGCTGCAGGGGGTCGGGAGAGCCATCAGGGTGGGTGGAGGTGATGTCGGGAAACGTGTCACAGAGGGTAGACCCGCCGGGCAGGTGGGCAAGGAGAGTCTGGTGACAGTTCCCTCCTAAGCCATGCACACAGCCGCGGGGACACTGCGGTCTGGGAGTTTACGTGCATAGTCTCAGACTCACCAAGACCTGGCCTGAGCAGGGAGGGCAGGGTCACCCTCACCACTGCACAGATGGAGAGGCTAAACCTATATAAAAACGACCATGGACAGATAAGGAGGAGGAGAGGGTCAGCAGTAGTGTTAGTAGCAACAGTCAGTATTTGCTGGCAGCTTAGTATGTGCACGGAAGGAAGGCAAATGCTTTTCACAGGTTATTTAGTAATCACACCAAATATGCGAGGTCCGGATGATTACGCCTAAGTCACAGTTGAGATAGTCAGGCACTTTCCTAAAGGTCAAAAAACTCAGGTTTTGAGAAAAGGTCTGGGCCATTTGTGGCCCAGGAGACATCTGGGCGCGTGTTTCACCGCTCAGCCCCAGGTGCTGTGTAAAGGACACGCGCCTTCGCCAGGCCCGTGCCAGGCAGGCACCACAGCCCTGGTTTCCTTAGGGCACAAGCACTGCTGGGAGAAGCTACCTTTCTCCACTGCCTGCAGCACCCCCAGCAGGAGTGGGACCGAGCTGGAGCCCTTGGGTCAAGGTCCTCTGGTTCAGCCCCGCCCTGGGGAGAAAGAGGCAGCCTTTAGACTAGATTCTTTTGTTTCGCTCTTTCCCTAAGAGTCTGCCTTCTTCAGGCTGCTCTTCTCTTGAAACCAGAAAATCAGTCTTGACTCAGATTAGCACATCAGTACAGGTAACGCGTGACGCTAATAAGAAAGCAGCAGGCATGAGTCTATTCTCTGAAGAGGCTGACTCGGCATTTATTTAATCAGGGAGCATCTCAGGACTCTGCCCAGACAACGCTAGACAAGCTCTCCAGCCCTGAGGAGCCCCAGCGACCCCAGAAGGGACTCCAAGCCCTCATCCTGTAACAGCACAGACAAGGAGGCTTTTATTGGGTTTGTTCAATGCCTTCTGCAAGAGATGATATCTGGTAAAGAGATCAGACCCTTTTTCCAGTTGGGTCTCATATTCAGATTGTGGGAATCTGGGTGTGAATTTATCCTGGGGCAGGAAGAGCACAATTCAATCCACTGCAGCCATTATCACAATGGCGACCAGGCCATCGGTATTACTGTCCCCGTGATTCATGGGTACCGAGCGCTGGAGGAAGGCAGTGACTTGTCTACTGCCACTCAGCAGAAAGGTGGGAAAGTCAGCTGCTTTCTTCCATCTCAGCTCTAGCTTTTCATGCCAGGAAACTCCATGGTGAGATGCCCCACACGGGAGCCAGACCACAGCCTGCACCATGACTGAGCGACCAGAGTGGCATAGAAGTCAGTAAGGAGATGATGGTGGTGGGACAGAAGAAGATCAGCTCTTCCGGCCACATGCTGACCATGAGCCAGGACTGTGCAGAACATCATGGGAATCTCTCCACAGCCCATCAGACTGAAAAATGGTAGCGCTTTCCTGAGCCACATCTTGGAGAAGAGGAATTAGACAGCAAACTCAGAGGGCAAGTTCAAGCTCCAGGCGAACAGCCAGGGGGCAGTGATGGGTTCTCTTGAACCCAAGTTCAAGTCACAGTTCCTACTGTGGCCTCTGTGCTCTGGGCAATGAGGGCCCAGCCTGTCACTCCCAGGTGGGCATCAAACATGGTGGACAGGTGACTGCGAGCCACACGTGGCTGCAGCACCAGAACAAACGCCAGGCCTCGGCTCCCAGTATCACATTTGCCCCATTGACATCTCTCCATGGCCTTTGTCACAACAGAACAGCTCTATGTTAAGTAGCCCCAGTGACCAGCAGTGGACCACTGGTCCATAGGCTGGAGACGGAAGGACACTCCGTGCTGGTTTTGAACTGAATGGACCCCTGCATCACCTCCCTCAATGGAGCCTTGCATCATTTCATCAACAGACCCCCATGTCATCTGCATCAGAAAGATCCCACAAGACAGGAGCATAGTCCAGCTTGCAGACACTGTGCCTGACCACTCACTGGTGACAGCAGCGTGATGCAGCACCAGTGCTTTAGCAGGGGGTCAAGACAGCCTGGGTCTACCCCCAATTTGACCTTGACTGGGCTCTGCTCTGCAGAGGCGAAGACTGATGGGAGCAGGTCTTACACCGGCAAGCCTCTTTGGGTGACTTTGAATAGCATCGCTATTTTTGTGCACGTTTGTCTCTGCCCCTGGATGGAAAGGAAGTTCTGTCAGAGGGGTGTCTTACTCATCTTTACAGGCTGCTGTACTAGCCTAGAGCTCTGCACCAATGACAGATGTGATGGCTGAACTGCTCACATGAGGCTTCCTTGAGGCCAGTGACCAGCTCCGTGTGGCTGGGAGGGAGGAAAGAGGGGGCGGACAGTAGGTGGAACAAGCTGGTCAAGGACTTGCACGCACTCATGCTTACTGTCCAGCCAAAGTGTAAGCTACAGTATGCAAAATGCAAATCTAAATAGTCGAGGGAGATGGGGCCATGGAACCAGCCTGGGGTCTGGAGACCAACATTTAGGAACTGTGATATCTTTAAGTCCTGTTGTATGCCAGGGGGAGAATCGCTCCATTTCAGAGTTGTCTGGGTGAGCTGGCTTTCACTGTGACCAGGGTACTGCCTGGCACCGATGCCACCTTCAGCAAAGACAACCGCCCCTTCGTAAATGGGGCCACGCTGACCGGGATGGTCGAAGTGAATGTTAGGGAGGTTCAAGGTCAGGGCTGCCTAGGAATAAGAAACGAAGGGATGGCGCTGTGGGCAGGCTGCACTGAGCAGTCTACGAGCCACACTGGCCAGTCATTTGTGGTTCAAATTCAGGCTGGTGGTGAGCGCCAGCCCTGTCAACAAACCTCTACAACACACGTCCCCAAAGGCAGTGGGTTTCATGTGGCCAATGCCAGCTGAATGCCACAAGTCACCTGTGACCTCCCTGCGGTCCCTGCCCTTGGGACCATCACTGGTGGGTGCTCCATGTGACCCCACTAAGCCAGAGGCCAGGGGAAGGCCCAGTAGGTGGTGGACGGACAAGTGGGGGATCTGGGCTCTCAGATACACTCTGACCCGGCACCTCTCTGGACACCTGCAGCACCCTCACCGCTGTCGGTCTCTGAAGCGGTCACTGGAACTTGGGACTCTGATGTCACCTGTCATTTGAGAAAGGATTTGCTACCAGGCAGACCTCTGCTAACAATGCCTTAAAAGCACAGCCCCCCGCTGCCGCCCCAGCCAAGTCCCACGGGAAGGCACTGAGGTCCAGAGCACCTCTTTTTGCTTCTGTCTCAGCACCTGCTAGGTGTGCAAATGGGGCTGCATGTCATTCTCAGGGCCTCGGTTTCCCCATGTGAACCTTAGGGGTAATGACATCGAGCACCAACTGACCAGCCCCCAGAAACCTCTGTGTTCGGACCCTCCACAGAGAGCACCAATCTCCTTTCTCTCCGAAGCTCTGAGGACAGGGGCCCTTCCCTGTGTCAGGCAGAACCAGCCACACGTACAAAAGGAGGCCTGGGGAGACGGGGCTTCCATTCTTCTTCCGAAGGGACACAGAGGCAGAGGCAGCGGGAGGAGGCATGATTGAGGACCTACCTGTGACAGCTGGGAGTCGTTGCTCTACGGTGTGGACAGGCAGACAGACACTGAGGAGGGAGCATGACAAGAGAGCAGCTGCTCTTGTTCCTGGGCGCCCTGCTGCGAGGCAAATCGGCTCATGTGAGCAGTTCGGTGCAGAACGCCTCCCTGCAACTCGGAAGGGACCTGCCTTCCCACAGCTCAGGGCTGGAGCGGGTGAAGGCAGGTGCCCTTCATTGGGCACCCAGTGCTCTGGGGCCAAAGGGAAGCGGGAGCTGCCCACGGGAGCATGCACTTTGCCTGCAGAAGTACCTCCAAACAAATCCATGCCCCCACGGCGTGCATTCAAGTCCTTCCATAAACGGGCCCCTCCTAATGGAGGACCATCTTTAAATAAACTCTGCGTCTGAGCCCAGATGTGGTTGCGTGTGGCTTCGTGTCTTCCCATTCTGTTCTGCAGCCCAGACAGACAGCCCCTTCCTTTCCACCATCTTTCAAAGCCCGCAGAAGCCTCACGTCCTGACACCCCAGGCCTCACTGACCTCTCGCTTTTCTCAGCTCTGTGCCACCCGGCCCTTCGCACCCAAGGGCTCTCTCATGACACTGGATGGGTTTCTTACCTGATTCCATCCCGCCCTGGGCTCTGCAGAAACAATTTGCAAAGCACCCATCATCAAGTGTATATTCCCTGCTTAAAGCCCTAGGAGCGCTTCTCACCACCTTTAGGCTGGCACCGGCGAGCCGTACCATGCTGCTGTCCCTCCCCTGAGCTCCCCAAAGGCTACAAGGAAAGGAGCTGGTCCGAGGTGGGACTAGAACCCAGGTCTCCGGCTAGCTAGCTGCACTCTTCCCACAGTCCCAGGCTGCCCAGGGCTAGTGTGGAGCACAGGTCAGATGACTGGGAGAGCCCCCTGGCATGGAGCCACAGCCAAGGTGAAAAAGCCAAGACCAGCTCTGCCCTTAGGGTTGACGCGCTGATGACATGATGACAACCCACCACCCTCCCAGCAGCCCTGTGGGTGGGGGCACCGGAGCTCAGATGTAAGATGGAGAACTTGCACTCCAACAATCGGGGGAATTACTGCTGCTCCTTTCCCAGGGAGGGAAACAGGCTTATAGAAGTCTCAGCTCACATCTGGACTAAAACTCCAGCCAAGACCAACTCCAGCACTTCAGAATGGCCGACACCCCACCTGCTGGCCGTCACGCCCTCGCTCTCGCTTCTCGATGGGTCATGCTAGTAACAGCGGTTCCTCCCTGGCCGGGAGTCCATTCTGTCTGGGGACCCCAGGGCCGTATGCCCCACGATTTCTGCGCCAAGCCCAGAGCTGTGTTATTGCCCCTTGATGGAAAAACGTGCCGCAAAACGCTCATGTAACACAAGTGGGGGGATGTTCCACTCTCGTCGCTCTATGCTTAGCCCAAGAGTCGACTGAACCCCCTCTCCAGGCCAATATTCCCCCAGGGCGGCCCACAGTAATGAGTGGTGTGTAGGGGACAGGAGCGGGCTGGGGGCACGAGCTGGGAAGGGAGCCAGACTAATGTGGAACAGAACGCACGTGCATCCGGTGGCCCTGCTGTCCAGTGTCCGAGTCAGTCATTGTTCCTCTTCCCGACTACCACTCGGGGACCCCGGGAGGTCCCGTCAGCAGGAACCAGCCAGGGTGGGGCTACTGACACCCAGGAAACTGGCAAATGCTCCTACTCCCGTTGGCTTGGCCCTGTTTTCCCCGCGGTATCTGTTACAGGACATTTATCTGCACAGCCCCGAAGACGCATGAGGAACTCTGGGCAGTGGAGATGAGGGGCTTGTTTTCCAGCTCTGCCCCGACTCTCTGATGGCCTTGGAGAAGTTTCTTTCCGCCCTGACCCTCACAGTCCTCACACTGTAAAATGGGAGCTACCCCGGCCCTTCCTTACACAGAGCTCTCTTAGAAGACGACGGACGCGGGACATTCTGGTCAAGGTGAAGTCGGGAGGACACACTTGGCCACGTCTGCAGACATCTGTGGGTGTCACAAGTGGAGGGAGCGGCACGACTGACATCTAGTAGGCTCTGAGCCACCTACAAAGCGCAGGAGAGCTGCCCTCGCTGTGCCCAAAATGGTGCCAGGCAGCGTTGGGAATCCGATGTAGATGCCAACACAGAGGCCCATTCCAGCTCCTGGAGCACAGCCGCATCCAAGGGGAAAAGGAAAGGGAATGGGAGTCGCTGGGCAGGAGGCCTGAGCGGCCGGCCGGTGTGGACCCCGGTGTGTGGGAACACAAGGGTCTGGCTGAAGAGACCACACCCCGCTGTACACACTCTGCACAGGACTCCAGGCAGAGGAATTTGACCAGCAGGATGTCACCTCTTCGGGCAGGGATGTGAGGACCAGCCCTGGAGACTCCCTTAGACAAACAGCACTAGGCCGGCAGCCGTGGTCAGTCGCCGTGGTCAGTCGCCGTGGTCGGAAGAGAGACTTTCCCTACGTCTCTTTCTAACGTGAGTTGAAAGCTCTTGAAAGGTGAAGCTTTCAGACTCTCTCTGGGGAGGCAATCCTTCAAAACACATAGCAGGCAGTTTTGCTTTCCACACCTACAGAAGCCACTTTCTTTTTTTTTTTCCAGACAATCCTTTTATCCCTGGGACACTTGGGACTGAAAATGCCTTCAGTACAACACCCAAAGAGGGTGCAGGGTGGGATAAGACAGTCCCGCAGCCACAGCGGAAGAGCCAGGACTGATGGGAAGGGGCTGGCAAAGCTCACGCGCTCAGAAGGACAAAAGTGACGACAGGCAGCCTACAGACTGTCCTCAAGCCTGTGGGGCTGGAGTCAGCCAGACTGCGGGGCGAAGCTCCACCACAGCCTTTCGTGGAAAGTGCCCTCGAGACTCCCCATCCCTGTCCCTGCAAGGCGAGAGGCAGCCGAGTTCTCCAGGCGGAGGTGACAGGACAGAAGGCCTCCCTCAGTGTCCCTCTGAAGAGCTGAGTCTGACCACAGCCCTCTGACTCACGCAGCCCTTTGATGAGAAACCCAGGGTTCAGAGCTAATTCTGGATGTGGCAGGACCCCCGGCTTCTCAGGCACCAGAACTGTGAGCAGAGTGATGAGCGTAAGCTTGCCCTTCCTGGTGCAAGAATGACAGCTCGCTCAGCTACAAATGAGACTCACGGCATGTCACAGCTGGAAGCCCCCTGAGCAGACGCCAGCCGGCCCACCCGCCAGCCGGCCCACCCCTGACATTATGGACAAGGGGCCGGAGGCCCAGGGAGGGAACACACTGCCCCAGACCCGCTCCCCAGTTAGGCAGAGAAATCTCCTGAGAACCATCCCTAGCCTTGCTGACCGTGTCCTTTCCTTCCCTCCCCTCACTCATTCCTCACATTCAAGACCCCACATCAGAGGTCTGAGTCCACACTCAGTGGAGATAGTGGAGAGCAAGCTGGAGAAGTGAGAGATTCAGGGACCCGCAAACAGCTAACAAGCATCTGATTTCGAAGCTCTACCTTGAACACATTCTTTTCTTTTTCATTTAAAGTGGTGCTATCTGTAGCAACAGGGCATTAGCCCCTTGAGCCATGCCGAATCCATCTTGTTTCCTTATTAATAATCTCCTGATTAACTGGATTGCAGGCTTGACTATTTTCCTACCATAATGACCAATGTTTTTGAAGACCCTTTATACACTATTTTACAAAATAATCCTTCATTATTTAAATATGTCACCAAGATGATGACTGCCAGGAGGGAGGTGCGTGTGGAGAGAGGAGGGAAGGAAAGGGGAAAGGTGGTGGTGACAGGCCCTGGAGCTCTGGCAGAGGGTGTGGTGTTAATTGTAGATGGAGACACAATGTCAGTGCTGACAAATGAATGCAGCACCGTGAATAAGAGACTCCGTATCCATAATTTAAACCATGTTGGAAAGAAAAGAGTCTCTACTGCTGCATTGCCCATGTCTCATTTTACTAGAGTGGACACAGGTTCAGAGTGCAGAGGGAACTTTCTGAGGTTGCACCGTCCGCTGATGGCAGAAGTGGGTGGACGCTTGTGGGGGGTGTGTCCAGACAGAGGGACAGAAGGGGAGCAGGAACCCCACCAGCGTCCATGCTACAGCCTGTCACTGGCTGCCTGCCTTTCTCCCACTCGGAGGAAGAAGATTCCGAGAACAAAGCAGGGCACCTCCCTCGTGGAAGCGCACGAGCTGCAGAGAGGATGGATGCACAAGACGACAATTAAAACAGAGTGATAGATGCTGCAGTGGGAAGCCTAGCAGACACGGAAGGCCGGTGATGGACACGTAACTGCCTCTGTGGCGGGAGTCTGGTCAACCAGCACTTCAGAGGGTCACTGCCTGAGCTGTTGGGAGCCTCCCCGGGACTCAGCTGGAAACTGGGGGGCACGAGGTGACAGCGGGGAAGGAGGCTGTTCGGGTGCAGGTCATGGGCAATGAAGGTGACAGGAGGAAGAAGAGGCAGCGGGGAGTGGCTGGAACGTAAGACAATGAGAGGAGAGGGCAGAGAGAAGCCTGGAGCAGACGTAAGACAGGCTGGGTCAGAGAAGAGAGGGCCTGGCGCAGCTTTGTAAAGACGTGCACTCTGAAAGCGAGCTGGGCCCTAGGGCGCTGCCTTTTGTTACTGGCTGGGACAGGGGCTGTTGTCAGTTTGTGCTTTATGCCACATGCACGTATATTTGTGCAGGTACACACTACATACCACACACACACACCGCACACATACACGTCACACACATATGCCACATACACTGCACACATGTATGCACATGTATACACACCACATACACCACACATGTACACATATATACACATACACACGTGCACGTGTGCACACACACCACACAGCTACATACATCACGCCTGCTACTCTAGAGAAGGCAGGGACTCTGCCGAGTTACTTCCCTACTACTGCTTTCAATTTTTTCATCTCTAAAACAGGAAAACCACACATGCTCTAAATTCCAAAGTGCTGCAAGAATAATGTGAAATAGTAAAATTATTAAGATTACAAAAAGATGAGAAGCTCACATGAAGAATGATCTGCCTTCGCTTCAGGGAAGTTCAGAATTTTAAAATAACCACGCGGAAGAACCAGCTGGGAAGAGGGTCAGGGCGTGTGAGGCCAGACCACGCCCTTGGAACACTCTGGAAGGTTCTAGCCCGGTCTGCGCCTGCGGTCAGGTGGGTGTCTTGTCCTTGCTGCCTGTGTTCTGAGCGGATATTCTGATCCACATGACAGCTGGAAGGAGGCAAAAAACCAAATGCCAAATGCACCTTTCCTATTCCCGCAGTTACAGTTTCCAATTTCAGCTAAAGGGAACACATTTGATACTCAAGCACAGGGCCAGGTCTTTGACATAAGTGGGGCACAGGCAAATGCTAGTGGAGGGGTGGACACAGTCCACATGTGTCCCAAGGTCCTGGTCCTGGGATCAAGGGGAACCACCCAGACGAACAACTAAATAAAATGCATGCCATGCACCTTCCTCCTCTCTTCCTGCCTGCCTGCTCGCCTTCATTCCTGATGCACCTTCCCCTTCAAAATAAAAAACTAAACTAAACTGGACACAGAATACCCAGTACCCTGTCCCCAACAACTCTGACGCCTGCTAGAACCGGGAGACAAGCCAAGCAGGCTGCTGCCCAAGGACCTGGCTTTGAGGGACAGAGTGCAGACACTGCCTTCAGAGGGGCCGTGTCCAAGCCTTGCACAATTACTTTTACTAGCATCCTGTGGCCTCACACGCTCTGTAAAACACATTCCTTTTCCACGAGGCAGAATGCAGCGACAGAAACGCTGCCACCAGGGGAAAATGTCTGTCAAATTTAAACCATGGGCATTTGTTCAAGACTCCTGGGTAATGATGTCTCTTGATATATAATTCATGAGAGCCTTAAAGCCTGGCCTACTTCTGACACAGAGATCATATATTTAGAGCTGGAGAGGGGGAGGGAGAAAAATCACTTCCCAATAGCTCTGTTTGCTTCTTCACCTTCTGAGTGCAACCAGACAGCATTTTGGACCATTCTTTTCTACAAGGCAGGCTTCCCTTTTTCTCTCTCTTCAGTTGAAGAGACAGCAGATCATCCAATTCCAGTTTTATCTTCTGTAACACTAGATAAAAGATGCGGCGGAATCCATCTGGTAGCACACACAGGCGGCAAGCGGTGTGAATGCAGACACACACGCACACACTCCTTGCAAAAAGGGAGAAAAAAAATCCACACTTCTAAAAATTGATCATCAGCAATCCTACCCAATGCCGACGAGATAGCAGCGTTTTTCCCTTTTATGGGCAGACTCGGGAGGAAGCCAGCCTCACAGCAAAGGCTGTTTCCCGATGCTGCCGCTGCCACATGAATTGGGATGGATGCTGGAGCTGGCTGCAGGCCAGGCCCTTCCCCCACAGCCCGGAGTTGCAGCCTCACCGAATCTGCACTGAGCCCCCGGGTGCCTTTACCTGCCAAGCCTCACACCACCCGAGCTGATGTGCGGAGAACTGCAAAGCAGCAAGGGGATTCCGGCCTCGGGCACAAAGGTCACGCTCCCGGGCCTGCACGTCTGTGCAAAATGAGCAGGACCTGGGACGTCTGCACTACTTAGTACATCTTCTGCCATCACTGGTCGGGGAGCCCGTGGGTTGCCCTCTCTGGTCTGCGGAATTGCTTTTGTTCAACAGAAGTGAGCTTCCCCAAATCCTGCAAAAATGCGATTGACCTGATCGTAGGTGATTGAGAAATTGGAGGCAACAGCACTGGAGGTTGAGGGGGTCGGGTGGGGCCCCAGCAGTGCACAAATTGCTGGCACCCCCTCCATTACCTCTTCAAAGTGGGCACCGCCCAGGTCCACGGTGCTGAGTCCCGCATAGTTCCTCGGCTTCTAAGATTCAGAAACTGTGTGAGTCACAGAGTGCCCAAAATAAGGCAGCTTGATTTCCTTAATGAGGTTCAGGATGTGTGGGGCTGGAGACCACCAGAGAGAGTGACGTCCGAGGTCACAGCACTTCCAAGGCGTCTGTGGTATGGGCCCCAGCAGCACCCCATCCGGCTTGCACCCCGGCGCGGTCCTGCTTTTCTGCTTTAGCGGTGTCTCACATCGGCTGCCCCTCTCCCCGCACCCCGCCCTCTTGCAGGCCCATTATCTTCCTCGTGGCTGGTTTGGTACAGGCAGCCAGAGGATTGTTCCTGAATCAGCAAGGCTGTTGTTGTCACTGGCTGGCTCAAAGCCTTTCATGATTTCCCCATTGACTATAAACTAAATCCCAGGCTCTCATTCCTAAGTCCCCCTGCTTCAAGTTCCCGCCAAAACGCCAGCCTCATGCTTCCCCGTACTCCTTCCCACACCCTCCGCTCCAACTCCCAGCCTCCTTTGCCCCTCTCGGGGGTCCACCCATGCGTCCTTCCTTGTTCCTCTTTCCCCGCTATCAAAAATAGTCTTCTGTCCATTCTGCCTCCTGAGTTCCGAATCCTGTCCAACCTTCCAGAGAAAATGCAAAGACCTCCCAGTCAATGACTCCACCTTGACCCCCCCAGGAAAATTTCTCTGCCTCTGAACTCCCATCATTTGACTTCCCCTTACTCACCTTCTTTTGCTATAAGAGATTTGATAAGCCTCTTTATCCTCCTTAGCTGGAAAGATAACTCAGGACAGAGGAACGCCCAAATGACCTTTGCTTGTTCATCTAGAAAGGTCCTGATCATAGCAGACACTCACTCATGTTTCCAAAGTAAATTATTGAGAATGACTCCAGGCTCCCATACATGAAGCTATTTTTAGAGAGCCAACCATCTGAAGAGAGTGCCATTCAAAGAGCAGGGATCACTCAGGGGAGGCATCACTCAGAGGAGGAATCACGCGGAAGAGGCATCACTCAGAGCAGACGTCACTCAGAGGAGGCAAGCTGGGTGGGTGGGACTCCTGGGTGACTCTGATGAGCTCCACCATGCTAATTCCAATGGTTACCTCTCAGTCTTCATCTTTACTGGCTCATCAGCAATTTTGACACAATTGAAGTCATCATCCTTTTTAGAAACTCTTATGTACTTGAGGTCCCAGTCCCTCATTTTCCTTCCCAGCTAATATCTGCTCATGTCAGTCTCTTTGGTTGAATCCTTCTGTTTTTGTTCTTCCCCAAAGTCTCCATCTTGTCCCTAGGATGAAGGTTTTTTGGTCTTCCTTCTCAGTCATTCTTTTGTCGATCTCACCTAGTATTATGGTGGTAAGTATCAAAGCTAATTTAATACACCTCACTCTTCTTTCCGGCTTTGACCTCTCCCTGATTACAATAACCAACAGACCGCTCAAGAGCTACATTCGGGAGCTCCACTCAGACTGACCATGACCCCGAAATGAACTTCTTGCTTCCCTTCCCAGTCCCGCTTCTCCCACCATCTTCCTTGTCTAAGCTAATGACAATTCCAGCCTTCCAGTTTCACAGGACAAAATATTGAGTCATTTTAGCCTCTTCTTTATTCATGTCCCAGAGCTAATCCTTCAGGAAACACTTCTGGTTTTCTTTTCAGATTATACTCAGCACAGATCCAAGTACCTCTCCTTGACTCTGCTCCATTTTTTTTCCATTGCTCTTACAACCTTCCAATAGACTAGAAGCAATGCATAGTACTTTATTTCCTTTATGTGATTTATTATCATAATTACTTGATTAACTACTTTTTCTCACTAAAGCACCCTCTCCCTGGGGCTTAGAACTATGTACAACACAGGGCAGCCATTCAACAAATGTGTTGAATGCCTGAATGAAAGACTAGTTGGCAATCTCTGAACTGTAGCTTAAACAATAAATAGCAGCATTAAGTCACAGAGAAAGGCAGTCAGAAGTTATCTGTCGGCAAGGGGAAAACAAGAGGCAAAGGACTGGAGATGCCACCTTCTCCAATATCTTCAGAAGCGACCGAGTTGCAAAGGCATGCCTCTGTTATATAAAGCCACTAACAAAGCACAGTTGAGCAAGTTCTAACTTGTCCAGACCCGACAATAAAAGTCAAGGCACTTCAAAGGACAGCTAATTTTTTCTTTTGAAAAAAAGAAAAGAAAAAGACCTACAGTCAGAATGGGAATGAAACACACCAATGTTGGTAAATAATGGTGCACAAACACTCTCTCTACAATTTTATTTACATTACCATGTTTCACACCTTTTCCCCCTGAAATATGACCAAGACAACATTCCAAGTTCTGTCTCTATTCATCCGTAATTAGAAATCCTGGAAGCATGTTTTCAGGGCTAGATACATACCACTCTTGCTCCCCGTTACCCACCAACGCCACCCTGGACAGAGTAGGTATTTTTAAATTATTTGAATGCATGAAGAAATGAGTGAAAGTCTGTGAATGTCTCCTACCAGGACCAGGTCCATGGAATAAGAATATACTCTGAAAAACAACTCCCTGCTAAACGTGCTGAGTGCTGAAGGAATTAGCCCTCACTTTCTTCCCAGAGTCTAGCCCTGAGCCGGGCTGCCAGGAGACAGCCAATAAGAAAGTGAGGACTAAAGTCAAGTTCATCTACCTACAGGTCTGGAAGTGGTAACAGGCACAAGCATGCATCCCTCTTCTTGACTCCCAGCATCTCAGCATTCACTGCTCTGCTGCTGGGATGTGATCCACAGTAGAGAGCGGGACTGTGCTGTATAGCGGGTCAGCATGGAAAGAGGGAAATCAACCCTGTTCGTGACAAGCCACGGCATTTGCCTCCTTAAAAAGGGAGTCATCACACCAGCATTCCACCCAGGCTGTTGAGGGGGTTTGGGGGGCCCTTTGGAGACTGACTTCATTGATTTCCATTGTCAGATGACCACTTCTTCTACGAACACCCACTGCCAAGTCCTCCCACGAGCCGGGGCTGATCATTCCTATTCAAGACGCATCTGCCAAAAGGGCGCTGTGGCTTAGCTGCCGCTGTCCATCAAAATGCTTCCTCTAAGCAGGTTCTCTCTGTGGATGTTTGTGAAAAGACTTGCCATCACCGACTCAGAAGCTTGATTAGGGGCTTGGGGGCTCTGATTAGAGTCAGGAATCAACTGGGCTCCAGAAGTAACTTCCTTGGAGGCCACACTAGATAATCACAGGGAAGACAAATCCAGCATTACTGTACATCCTTTCTTCTACTTTGGGGGGGGGGGTCTTTAACGTGAAAGGGGGTCAATTATTGCTATGGGAAATAAGAAGAAAGTAGAACAGAAAAAGCAAGCAGAGCCTGTACGCTGCATGTACACACACACACACACACACACACACACACACACACACACACACACACACTGTCCAGAAGTCAGCGGGTTGGATTGACATCAAGGAAACTCATAACCATCGAAATGGAAGTGTATCCAGTCCTTTGCTCATTGCAGCAGCAGTCAGGGGAGGAAATGGGCAACTGTGACAGTCTTCCCTCTGAAAGTCATATTTTAAAGGAACTTGCAGACATTCCAGGGGCAACTGGCAAGACAGCAGAACACATCCATGAAAACCAATATTCCTTTCATTTTTCCCAACATACGGACAATAGCAAAAATCATGCATGACTTCGATTAGGCATTTGTTAGCCTGGAAACTGATTAAGTCACCACTCTTTGGGCTGCACAGTCACTCAGCAAACCTTCTCCAGGGCCATCACAGGACTAGCTGGGTCAGTGCAAAGCAGGTGGGATTTGGAGCCAAAGGTTTTGGTGTCAACTAAGGAATCTCCCTCTTGGAGCCTCAGGTGTTCTCATGGAATAAAATGAAGTGGAATTGCCACATCCATGTCCCCTGCTGCCGGAGTCAGTGAGTTCCTGTCACTACACACCTAGAGCAGCATCTGACGGGAACAGGCCCTCAGAAAAGGCTGAATCTAAACTGAATGCCTGTGAAGTAGATGCTGCTCTGCTGCAGGAACCACAGGAATTCTGTTTTCCAAGCGGCTGTGTCATTGGAAAGGGAGGTGGAATCCATCCCCAGGAGAGATCACTCACAGCCAGGAGGCAGGGAACTCTCTGGGAGGAGGACACTTCACCTCGGAGGACGCCACGAGTAGTTTAAAGGATGATGAAGGATGGGTATTCATTTACACTTTCACACGTAGAAAAGCCCAAGTCATCATTGTGCGTGACCATTTGAAGAGGACAAGCCAAGAAAGAGATCGTGGCCGAGGCCCAGCTAGCTCATCACCCCACTGGGCAGAGAACATGTGCGAACATGCAAACACAAACCATCAGGCCCTGACCATGTGTGACAAATGACTGATGAATAATCCAGAAATTCAGAGAGACTAACAGGGTCAGCGACCTGGGCTCTGCCTCCGGAAAGTAGTAGGAAAGTCTCAGCGAGTCACCAGGCGGCTCTGGGTTTGCCCCTCTCAGCCTCAGTATTCCCATCTGTAAAATAGAAACTATCTACATCAGATTTTTCCAATCATGTGACAAAGATGTGCTAATTTATGCCCTAGTCAGAGGGGACAGCTGGTGAGATCAGAGTGTCTAGAAATCCCCAGGCCATGCTCTCTGGTCAGAAGCACTTCCAGCCATTTCCTCTGTGTGCGCCACACAGTTTGCCGGGTTCCCTGCTTCCAGAGGTCGTTTCAAAAATCCCTGGTCACAGACCCAAAGTGTCCTGCTTGTTTGGTCATGCTGTCAGGAGGAGCTGGAGTTCGTTCTGAACATGGAAAGGGGATAAACTAAGGATGGCAGAGTGTCAGCAGTCAGGACGCCGGCCGCTCCAGGGGCATGGGCGCCGGGAGCACCTTGTCCCCAAGGTCAGGGCTTCCCATGAGATCACAGGCGGCGAGTCCGGCGTCAGAGCCTCCTTGGGCTTCCGGCGTCCGCCACTGTGTTCACGTGGATGAAAATGGTCTGTGACTGCTAGCCTGTGTGTCGGCTTGCTGGGCCACAGGTGCACAAATGCTTGGTGAAACATTACTCTGGGGGTGTTTGTGAGGCTGTCTCTGGATGAGACTGATGTGACAACATGTAAACTGAGTAAAACAGAGTGCCCTCCCCGAGAGGGCTGGGCCTCATCCAGGAAGCTGAAGGCCCGAATCGAGGAAATAAAAACAAAACACAGCTGAAAGCAGCCTAGAGATGCCTCAAAAGATTGAAAGTAGACATTCCATGTGATCCCCTTAGCTCATTCCTGATTATCCACCCAAAACACACAACAACACTAACTCACAGAGATATGGGCATGCCCATGGTCCTTGGGGCATTATTCACAACAGCCAAGGCTGGCGACAGCACGTTCCCATGGAAAGATGAGTGGATAAAGAAGTGATACGTATGCACTATATATACAACATACATGTTATATATAATGGAATACTGCTCAGCTACCAAAAGAAGGTGAAATCCTGCCATTTGCAACCACATGGAAGGACCTAGAGGGAATTATACTTAGGGAAATAAATCAAAGGGGAAAGACAGACATCACAGGATCTCACTCACGTGTGGTAAATAGAGAAACCAAGCAAGCAATTCAACTAAATCACTCAAACACAGGACTTTCATTCTATAGAATCAAACTGGGGGTTACAAGAAGGGAAGGGGGAGAAGGGCAGGCAAATCAGGTAAAAAGGTTCAATTATATGGGGAACGATAGAAGTAGACGTTGATGGGGAAGTACAGATGTTGATTTACAAAGATGCATACCTTAAACCTACGTAAAGCCATGATGCAGTGTTCCTTCAATCACATGAATGTCTGAAACACAACGGTCAGGAAAAGTTCATTTTCTCTGCTGATTGTCTTTGAGCTGGTGCATTGCTCTTCTTCTGCCTTATTACTCAAATCATAAAGTTCTCTACTGGTTCTGAGGCCTCTGGACTCAGAATAGAAGAATACTGCCAGCTCTCATGGGTCTCCAGCTTGTAGAGCTTGGCTAGATATAGATACATTACTAAGATAGATTAGCTAGAGAGAGATAGAAATACACTCTCCTGTTTCTTCTCTGGAGACCTCAGACTAAGACAAACCAGGTAACGGAATCGGGGAATATGTTCACTTGTTGAAGTGACGAAACCACATCTGGTACAATCTCGTTTCCACAAAGACGTATTAGAGCTATTAACCATGTCGTTGCACATCAGTGAAGGCAAACTGAGTGTTTCGGTGTCATCACAGTGGATGTGAAGCAGAGAAATGAACATGTGCATCAAACACTTGCAAATCCAGTGTATTCAAATACCAAATAATTGATAACGTCTAAATTTGAAGCTCACCTGGGGTGTGCTCTGAGATCCACCAAATCCTGGCTTTGCCACTTGTGAGCAACCTGCTGGCAGACAAGCACCTGGGCTTCTCACCTGGATTCCTGGGCCAGCAGCTCTTGCAGTGATTGAAATGCTCAAACCCAGCTCCGATCTCAGCGCCCCGCGGGGGTCCAGTGAACATTACTTCCCTTTCTCCCTGTAGAAACCCCTTCCATGAAGCCCTGTATGTTCCTGGCCTCCACTTCACTCTCAGCTCCCAGCTTCATTTACTCCCCAGACATGCTGCCAGCCCCTCTTCGCCTGGCTTTGAACTGGCAAAGCACACCTGCATCTCAGACTCACCCTTTCTTTCCCTTCTGCCCTGTCCAATCTGCACCCTTCCTGCAGAGACAGACAGGACGCACCTCCTGCTTCCTGTCTGCTCACCTGACAGCCTTTGCAAACCACCTGTCTAAAAGGGACCCTCCTTCACCCTCCCCAGGAAGGCCCACATTTATTTCTTCCCTCAGTTGATGCCACCTCGACGTGTGTGTGCGCCTGTATGTATGTATCTGCATGTGTGCGTGTGTGTGTGTTCAGACAAGATAAAAACCCAGACTTTGTTTCTGCCCAGAACGTCGTACGAACTCAACAAATACTTGACAGAACGAGTGAGCCAGGCTCAGACATGGCCACCTGTTGCTACGACACGGGATCAGAAGCATGAAAGGTGGTCATACAGTCCCCAGGAGAAGCTGATGGGAAAGCAGAACTCACCAAGGCTTACTTAACCCTGGGTTCTCCTCGCCGTCCCACAGCTATATGGTGGTGGGGAGGAGGGCTCTGTACAGGAGACCACCTCTCCTGACCTCTAGGACCACCCTCACATCAACACTGTGAGCTGCATTATAAAGATTTCATAAACACAAATCCTCACCCTCTGTGGCCCAAGCTGCTGGGGGGTCACATGCCCACAGGGAGCTTGGTCCAGTCACCACCCAAGTCACCGCTCTGTTCTCCAGTGCCAAGGATACACGTGCCGGGCGGACAGACTTTCAGGCTCACATCTTGGCCCCTCCATTCACCTGGGCCAGGTGCTCATCTGGACCCCTGAGCCTGGGCCCCTCTTCCATAAAAACGGACACAAATAAAAAGGTACAATGTTTAGGACTGTCTTGAAGACGAAGGGAGACAGTGTCGGTGGGAGAAACATGAGTCCTCGCATGCTTACCCCACCCGAATCACCCTGCTAATAGTGCAGTGGAAGCGCACACGATTTACAGGTAAATAAGGCTTCCCTGATGATTAAGGTCGCCCTTATGACTATTAAAACACAGCCATTTAAATGAGATTTGTCTTGCAAAAGGCTGATAATCCTAGCGGCAAACGGGTCCAGTGTTGACACGGATTTTGAAATGCCTGAGCCTTCAGGGTAGAATTATTTAAATGTGTTACTGAAAAGGTCAATCTCAATTAACAACAAAGAGCAGAAGGAGGTTTTATTATTTTCAAGTTCTTCTTGCAGCTCCCACTGGCCTCCTAATAGAGGGTCTGCTCAAGGTCTTGGGGGCACTGGATGAAGACTGCGTGCAGGGGCCCAGAAGACAGCACAGGCCTGGAAGGTGTGGCCTAGCTGCGGGGTGCCTGGGAGGGGAGGGCACCGTGTGTCTCTGGGTGCCCCCGGCACTCAGGCGCCCTCTCACCAGGGTCCTGGCTCTGACCGTGCCTCCTAAGCAGTTCTTCACACTAGAGGACCCGCACCTTGGACCAACTCGTCCAGCGCTCTCTGACCAGGCTGTCACTTCGGACACCACCAGAGGCCGGGGACAAGGGAGGACAGTATCCCTGTGACGGTCCCTTGTGCCTCAAATGAGCATTGCTTTGGGGAAGCTCCTGCAAAGCCACCACTGCAGCAGCTGGAGGCCCACAGCTGGATTCCACCAGAAGTCCCGCCCAAGCAGGAAGCTTCTAGATCCACAGCTGCCCCGCCTCGGCAACGGTAGTGAGGACCCCAAACCTGAAGGGCTTTGTGAGTCTCTGTCCCGCTTCACGACACCGTTCAAGTCAGGAGCTGCAGAACCCCTGGCCCTCGCCGTCTACCTCAGCTCCCGCCCCACCCCGTCTCCCTCCCAGCCTCCATCCAGGGTCTCGTTTATCTTTCAGCCGAATTTAATTCTTTTATTGAGTAGCATTTATAAAATAAGCTTAGACATGCAGGTTCACACTTCATCAAGTACACGACAATCTATCATACACACCATCATATTTCTAATAGTTGTCCACTGACTGTCCAAGGCACCCCCTCATCCCTGAAGGGGCTCAAGTCTCCCTTCACAAAGGTCAGCAACAGAGAATGGTCCCCCAGAAGCAGAGAGATGTGATGCTTTCGTAGGTGCTACACCCTCTTCTGTGCCAAGGCTGGAGAGAGTTAATCACTGTCAGACCATGTGTGCAGCGGGTACTCGCTATGTCCCTGGCACGGCCCCCGACACTTCACGTGTCACCCCGCTAAATCCACACAGCACCCGAGGAGGAAGATGCTTGTATTATTATCCAAATCCTGCATATGTGAATGATGCAGGCACAGAGAGGCTGAGTAACTTGCCCAAGGTCACGCAGCAGTGAGAGGACGGTGTGGCCTGTGGTCCTGCTCTTATACCGTGGTGACTTGGTTTGTTTTCTCTACACTTAAGAGGCTGGTGTGTCTCCCAGCAAGACAGGGCAGGAAGAAGAACAACAATAGATATGAAGAACAGTACGTATCTTGGAAAGTTCCAAAGGAAGACAAAACAATAATCAGAAGCATGTTATTCTTGTCCCTGACAAGGACAGCGGTCAGCAACAACGCAGGGGACCTCAGCTTAGGTCTGAATCATGAGGCTTCTTTGATGTGACAACATCAGTTCCCACAGATCCTTCAGAGATGTCAGCTACTGGAATTTCAAAAATAGCTGATGCACCTGCCTCTCTAGCACATTATTAAAATGCACGCATTGCCAGCTTTTCTCATCTTAAGCAGAGGCGCTAAGCATATGTGACTTGCTTTGGTTCTCTGGGCTCAGAATATTAGAGCAACTGTCCCCGTGTCCATATTCTAAACAGCTAGATATAGCGAATGCTTGAGTTAGGTCTTACCCCCAGGTTATGGGAGAAAGAGATGGAAAATGCAACCCGGCCTAGAGAGGCCACTTTCTAGTGAATGTTGGCTAGTTCTGTGCAATCTGGTTGATTAAATGATCAACACCAGATATAAGCTAACCCTGCCGCTGCCAGTCAGCATGGTTCTGGTGAGAAGTTCACACTCCCGTCTTGTTGAATAGGTTGGCAGCGCCACGGAGAGGCTGCATTATTTTCCCAACTGTAAATCCTACAGCGGCCTAGTTCCTGGTGTGACACCTTCCTCTCATGGGAGGGGCCTCCAGTGACGTGACGCAGGGCTCAGCCACCTGCCCCATAGCAAATGGAATTTGAGGAAAAGGAAGCAGAAGCATCTGCAGTTTCTGCCGTCTCGCTCACTCTCTTCCCACTGTCATGAGGATGGCACATTCCAAGAAGCAGCTGTTGCTTCGACCCTGGTCCCAGCCTACGAAATGTGGCATGGCCCCTGACACGTGTCACAGGAAAGAGGCTTGTTGCCAACAAACACTGAAATTCAGGGGTTACTTGCTAATGCAGCAAAACTGACCAGCACAGCCCATTTCGCTAGATGAGTCATCTCACAGCCACAGGGGTTTTTTATATATTGTTTTTTTTTTCCTTCCCCTGGCCAACAATCTCCAACTCAGGTCCCTAGACTTTACCTGGCTTACTGCTGAGTTGCAGGGGTATAGAACACTTGGGTATTATGTTGACATTGGCAAAGTAGGAGCCATGCCCATTTCAGGGGTGAGGTCCATGAAATCTAAGACCCAAAATCTAACAGAGAGATGAAAACAAAGTAAACACAAGTATATCCCAGGTGAGCATGATGGAGATGGAAGCGTCTTTCAGGTAAAATTCTCTTCTGCATGCCCCAGATTACTTGAATCCCTAGCAAAATAGGAAGGTGACACTGGTCCCCAGGCTAGTTCCTGCTGGCAGGGATGAGGTAGCAGAAGAACAGGGCAGGCACAAGGAAAGAAATGCAGACATGAAGGCTAGAGCCTCCTTCTGCAGTGAGTTCCCCCGTCCCACGGCTCCCGCCACCCAGGGCTGAGAGCTGTGCCTGGTCATTCCCCCACTTCTCAGGGACTGTGGCTTCCTGAGCTGGACACAGGAGTCTGCAGAACGCTCACACATGCCTGGAGCCAGCACTGGGAATGGCTGCAAGGAAAGGGTGTGCTAGCTCACCAGGAAATTCAAACAGCAGGAGACCTTGACCTTAAAAGCAAATCAGGGAGACAGTCGGTCATCATGGGAGCTGACATGAGTGACTCTTTAATGCTCTTCTTCCTATTGTTTTCAGTTCAAACCCAATTCTTTGTCTTTGTCTCCACCTTCTTCCCTTCTTCCCCTTTCCCTTTTCAAACAGCTCCTTTCTGCAGGGTGAGTGAGTCACCTTCATCATTGGTTTAGACACTTTCTGCTCTGTTCTGTATCCCCCGCTTGCTGACATATATGGACAGCATCCAGCACCCTCTGATCTTTTCAACAGCTATTTCGGGGAGCCTGAGAGTGCTGGCACCCTCCATGCTGCTTTTCATGACAATTCACACCGTTGGTTTCCTACCCTGGCCCCGGCAGGGCTGAGTTCTGACACCTCCCTCCCCCTTTACCCACAGATGCTATTTTCATCCAGCCCCAAAGCACTTCATACCCTGAGAACAATCCTGGCCTTTATCTTCCACTCCTGTCACCTCCACCAAAGAAACAATCGGCCCCCTAACATGTAGGTCAAGAGACAAATGTGCATGTCTTTGAAGCACTGCGTTGAATTACAGAAACCAGACAGGAATCTAAACTCAGGAAAATCGACGCTGGAAGCTGGAAGGAGGCCCCAACAGGATGCTGGAGACACAGCAGGCAAGTCAAAGCTGATGAAAATTGAGTTGCGAACAAACGTTAGCCTTTCTCCCCAAAGTCTCACCAGGTATCACATTGCCAGCAGAGGTCTCAGACAGGCATGCGCATAGCAGCTGACAATTTGTACTGAGCTTTCCACTTGTTTTCCAAGCTGGTTATCTTCCTACCATCCCTGAGAGGCAGGACCGCAGATCAGCGCCCATAGCAGGGAAGGAGCTAAAGGAGCAAAGGTGTGCGTGACGGGCGTTAAGCAGATCCTGGGCCAGGACAGAGTGAACTCTCGGTTCTTTGAACATCAGGGGCTGTGAATGTTTACTTCTCCACCTGTAAACACTGGGGGCCCTGCATGTGAAGGAGGACAGTCAAGCGATCTTCTGCCACGTGCCTTGACGAGGGTCTTCCCGCAGAGGGGGCTCCACGATGGCCACCCTTCTCAGTGGTCTCCACAAAGACACCTCGTCTAGTGCCTGCGCAGAACATTCTCAAAAACTAGTCGCTGAACCATTAAAAGATACATCTTTTCTTTTGGCCTTTGTACTATTTTTTAAACCAACCCATCCCCAGAAACGTCTACTGAAAAGGAATGACTTGCAGGTCCATATGGAATACGCCACAGGTTCAGGATTCCTCCATCCACACACCTCTGGCTGAAAATCCAATGCCATCATTCCCCGTGGGCGTTCCCTCATGGCTTCCCGCGGACTTTCAGATGCCCCACTAATCATTCTGCCTCTATCACAAGGACTTGCACTCAGACAGGATGAGTTGGACCAGCTGCTCGGAGTCACCAGGGTGCAGAGTCAGACGGGGAGCAGGTATGAAGGGGACTGAACCTGCATGTCACCAGAAGTGAAATGCTTCTGCTCAGCCCCCTCCCCTCCTCTGCTTTGGCCAATCTGCATGTTCTGTGTTCGATCCCTGCCTGTGAAGAAACCCCAGCTCTCAGAACCCCGAGTTGTTTTATGAGGAGAAATTTCCAACAGGAAAAACGCTTTGTTCATTCTGCAAAGGTATCTAGAGACCAAGCCTCTGGTCCCCTAGTTACCCGCAGTGACCTTCTGAGTCAGCATGGTGGGGAGTGAGTGGGACGCCTGGGCAGAATCTCTGACAGGCTCTGAGGGATTCTCCAGGGCCTGCTTGCCCCAGCCTGTGGCCATTTTTTTGCAAACACTGTCCCCAGAGGGATGGGGCAGCCCTGCTGATCCCTGAGGGTTTCTGGTGAAGCTTTCCCCTTCTCCATTTAACACTCCTCTCCACAACTTGTCCCCTTCCAACTCTTTCCTGGCCCTGCATTCTTTCCCTCACATTTGCATCCTTTTGATGGTTGGCCAAAGGAACTGGCTAATTGGAGTGTAGCCTGGCATTCCTTCAAAATTCCCATTTTTATCAAAAGCATCTCAAAACATCTTTAATTAGAACTCTTGGCCTTAAAACAAGAAGAACAGAGTCGTTCTAAGTTCCGTGTTCTCCCCCTCCCCCAGGCCTGGAGCCAGGTCCAGGGATTTAAAACTATGGAGAAGTATGACCCTCCCTCCAGGATGTCCAGGCCAGTGGGAGGAAGACAAGTGAACATGGGGACGCTAATGGTAGAGCGAACTTTGTACCAGGGGGTCACTGCAGTCACAGGCTGGCCCACGCGGGCTCCTGACCTCCCCTCTAGCCACGGGGCACCTGTCCGTTCTGCTGCAGCCCCGGCCCCGCTGTTCCTTTAGCAGTCCAGGGACCTCCCACCTGGGTTGTACTTGCAGACTTGCTGCTTGAACTTCTATCTGCCTGGTCATCCTCCCACTTCTTGCAGACATCCAAGCATCGCCGCCTTCTAGCAAGGCCTTTCCTAAGCACTGACTTAAATAGCAGCTCCTCCCCCAGTCCACCACCCACTCTCATTCTGGATATTCGTCTCTACTTCATTTTTCATCATGGAACACACTGCCATACAACATAATATACCCTGCACTTGTATGTTTTTATGATTTTCTCTCCCTAACAGAATATAAACTCCATGGGGGAAAGGGGCTTTGCTTGTTGAATCTCCAAAAAATGACCCTGATGTGAAGTGTCTGACTCACTGTGAGTGCTCCATGAATATTTATTGATTAAGTGGGTGGATGTATTTATGTATGGATGGAGAGTAGATACGACAAAGAATAGATAGGGATGGATGGATGGATGGATGGATGGATGGATGGATGGAAGATAGATAAGAGGAAGGACAGAGATGGATGGATGGATGCATGCATGGATGCATGGATAGATAGATGCATAGAGGATAGATGAAGGACGTATGGATGGATGGACGGATGGATGGAGGATATATAAGAGAAAGGACAGAGATGGATGGATGCATGGATGAATGGATGGATACATGGAAGATAAATGAATAAATTCAGTGGTGAGTTAGAAGAGATTTGGACATAACACTAAGAAGTAAATCTCAAAGGATCTGTTCAAGCAAAGTAAGGGCATTTTGGAAAAAAGAATATGTAACTCAAACATGATCATGGGTAAATCACATTACATTTTCTTTTCCCTATTATGAAACTAATGCATAATATTGTTAAGTTGGCGATGATCAGAAAACTAAAATAGGAGTAGCCAGTTTCAGTGAACCAAGGACTGTGAAAGCCAGTGCAAGAAGGGTGAGATGAGAACTGTGCTGTCTCTATCGTCAGAGTCAAGGTCTGACCACAACAGAAACCGAGGAAGCCAGGAATGAGAGGGAGAGCTAGGTGGTCAGCTGAAATTGACCTCACAGTTCAACATCAGTGATTTGGTCCTAGGCCAAAGGCAAAATCATCCCAGGCCGCCTTCTGAACTCAACTCTGAAATAATTCACAGGCAAGTCACAATCTTTCATCCACCCTCTGCCTCGGGGTTGATTTGTGCAGCTCTCTCAGTCTTAGCATTGCTCTCTGTAAGAGGAAGTCCACAATGTCTCTTCCACATTAAGTGCTGAAATTCCCTAATGGCACATGCTTGCGTTTCTAGAACAGTGTCTGGCACTCTGGAGGGTGATGGCAAATGTTTATTAAATGAAAATCTATTCTTTGTGTGAAGTTTACATTAAAGTAGTGAAATCTATGGGACTACATTCTGGAAAAAGGCAACAAAATCCAGCCATGATTGCATTTTCTGAGGCTGAAGTAGAGTTATGGCAGGGGAAAAGATTCTATTTTCCTAAAAAAATAAAATTGTGGCTTGGAAGCAGAGGGAACTGTGGTGTGGGAAAGTGTGGGACTTTGAGAACCAGGCAGATGGAAACCAAAATCCTGGCACCCTGTCCTGTCCTGAAGTTTTTACAACCTACTTAGCTTCAGTGTCTTTATCTACCTGGCAAGTTGTCTGGAGGAGGAGAAATCTACTGAAAAAGACTAGTAAAATAGAATTAAAAGGTCGGCGTGGCCTGGTGGAGCCGTGGTTAGGTCAGTTGCCTCCAAAAGAGTAAACCACACACTGCTGGGCTTGAGTCCTGGGCCCAGCAGGCGAGCAACTAGTGTAAGCAACTAAATAAAAACAAAATAAACATGCTTCTTCCTTCTCTGTCTCTTCCTGCCTGCCTTTCTATTCGCTCTCATCCTTGCCTCCACTTCCCTCTAAAAAAAAAAATTGAGTTAAAAGGCGGTAGAGAGATGCTGAAGAACAAGAGTCTTTGTTGTTTGCATCAGCGAGAAACTGGGGCTACAGGCAGACGTTCACTGCTTGTCTTGCCTGCACCCCTCAGCTATTGCTGTTTCAGAAATGGAAGTTTGTGGCTACTCCGCATTTTCCAATAGTATGGAATCATCGTTAGCAAGTTTTTGCAGTAAAATATTTTAAGTTATGTCCATTGCTTTTTAGACATAATGTTCTAACACATTTAACAGACTCTTGTTATGGGAAACAAAAACATTCATTTGACTTGCTTCGTGGGGACCCTTGCTTTATGGTGATGGTTAAACCCCATCTGCAATGTCTCTAATCAATACCTCTGAACTTTGACAAATTAGGGGCCAGTCAATACTGGGTGACTTGTATAGTGCCAGGTAGAGAAAAAACACAGCCCTATACCAGCAAAAAGCAAGCGCACATGAGCTTACATTAGCTTACATGAGCTACTCACATTATTTTCTGAATTTGATGATGAGCAGACAAATGCCATCACCTTACTAGCAGGTGACCAAGTAAATGCTGTGAAAGGGGTGGGGGTGGATGACCTTGACATCAGGGGATTGCTAGGATATGCCCCTGGCACGTCCTCCATGTGGGCAAACCCAGTTAAGCTGGGGGAATCCCGATTGGGATCCCCAGGAAAGCGGTGGGTTCTTGACAACAGCATGTCATGCTAGGCCACCTCCTTCCCATCCCAGGAGAGCCCAGGGCCAGGAGCCTGGAGGTAGGAACCTGGGGACAGGAACCTGGGGGCAGGCCTTCCTTGGCAACCCAGGAATTGCTTTGACTTCCTCTGCTCAAACCCACTCCTGACAGAAGGAGGAACTGAGGCTCAGGGTGCAGATATCAATTCCCAGGGGACTCCCTGGCCAGTGCTCCCCACCCCAGGTCTTCCTGGGCCTCAAAACCAGCGAAGATCCCCAAGCCCTCCTTCCGCTCCATCCCCGCCCTCCCCTCCAGTGTCCCCACTCTGCTGAGAGAACAGAGCTCCCCAGCCTCATCCACTGGGCAGGGCAGCTGCAGCAGATTCTCTTTGGTGTTTATCTGCCCCTTTTCCTTCAGGCTTTCTTTCATCATCTTTTCCTACCTTCCCTCAAGCAGCTATTAACACTGGAGCGATTCCCAGCCCTCAAGCCTTTGAAACCTGCAGTAGGCTTTTCTTTTGCTTTTGACAGAAGTGCCTGCAGATGATGTGAGTCTGCTCAACTCTGTTCCAGAAACACTGTGCAGGGCTCTGTACCTCTCCCCAAGAAACACAGTTCAGTTGTTTCCTGCCAGTTAACCTCAGAGCTGCCTTTCTCGGTGGCCACTGGTCCTTGAAAGACAAAAGGTCTCTCAGCCCCATAGGAGCACCTCAGAGGCCAGTTCCATTTGTGACCAATACAGAGGCCCAGGGGGCGGCAGAGGCCCAGCCTGAATGGAAGGCAGCTGACAGGCTGTGGATCTGAAAGGACCCCCAGGCCTGTGTGTACACGCATTCGCACATACTCAAACACCTACACACAGGCACACACACACACCCGTGCACACACAAATCCAGGCCCCCTAATCTATCACCACCAGCCACCCCATGTCTCCTCCTCGCACAGTGGCCTGGGCTCAACCATACGTACAACTCCCGAGTGACTCCAGCAGCCAATGCATCCAAACTGATGACCTTCGGGATCCTGACATTCAAATTCATTTCTCCCTGTGGATCCCACCACCTGCAGTCAGCTCCCTAGTTCTTACCATGACTTACTGTTGAGTGAGAATCTTCTCAGCGAGCAGGGAGGGAGCTCGGGGAGGCAAACCAGCCCCTTTTCTAAACCTGGTTAGATCCTGGAGGAATATTCAGTCTGGCAGAGGTCAAAATGATAACCAAGCATAAACCAAAAACACAAGGAAACAAAGAGAATGAGAGAGAGAGAGAGAGAGAGAAGGGTCGCCATTCCCCTTGACCTAAGTGTCGGTTTCAAAATCTTAACATGACAAGGACCTACTCCAGTTCCCTGCACTGATCTTGCCTGTTTCTATCCTCCATGACAGGGAACTTTCAGTCTCCTTTCTCAAGTCCCCTCAATAACGCCTAGCCCTGTCCCGCAGGCAGGTCCAGACTTGGTTAAGATCACTGAGCAGCAGCGGCAGTGTGGGCTCAACGAATCTGGCCCAAACCCGCCTCCAGCATCAGTGGGCCCAGCGTGGGGAAGGTCATGGAAGGGCAGGAGGAAACCTAGGCCGATCTCTGGGAGTCTCGTCACTTGGTCACATCCCTGCAGCCCACCTGGAATGCTGGACGGATGCTCCAGGGATGCAGACGGGCAAGCAGCTCTCCTCCCAAACCCTCAGAGGGAGAGAAAGGAAGACTTAGTTTACTGCAAAACCGAGCTCCTGGGGCTCAGAGACAGGAAGCTACACCTCGGCTCCCTCAACAGTCAAGAGCAGGCCCCAGAGAAGCAGAAACTTCTCACGCTCCGCACAGAGCTGTCACTTCCTCATCTCGCTACCGGCCCTGGTTCCTCCTCATGCCGCTAGAAGGATGAGTGGGATGTCAAAATTCCCTCCCTTCCCCGCAAAGGTCACTGCTGAAACTTGATTAGAAGCTGTATCAGATCAAACATTCCCAACAAATTCAGTTCTAAAGAAGTGCTTAAAAAATGACTTAGCTCCCAGGATACTTTGGAATGCGTGATTTAAAAAGGTTTTGTTGTTGTCCTTTTTACTTTGTTTTTTGTACCAAGCATGGGCATTTAATTGGTTTCCTATTATTCACACTGATGGAATATACAACGGATCATGAAGGTTTTCAACGAGGATGTGAGGGATGTTGCCTCCACACCGCCTGACATCCAAAGGTGGGACATTGGAGGGGACCAGCCAGGTCTTCCCACCAGCACCCCCCAATCCAAGATACTGTGAGTTCCAGGGGGCCATGTGAGAGCGCTGCACACTCGTGTGTGAAACTCTGCTCAGATCTGTTTCCAAATGCAGAGTTGTTTAGATTTGAGAATGATACTATATATAGTGTAAAATACCAGGTTATATACACTTCCGGCGGAATCTGGGACATTTATTTTTCTGATAAAAAAATGTGTTCATCCTGAGTGGGATGTCTCATGTAAGATAAGGTCAGCTTTTGCCTCCAGATGAAGTCTGACGGAATAATGACACTGGACATTTGGCTTTTGGCCTTGCAAAGAGGAAATGCCAGAAAATAGTTTAGCGCCCCTTATTACATTAGAAGGCAATCACAGGCCCAGATTTGAAACTTCAGCCCCGCCAGGAAACACACACACAAACACTTAGAAAATAAGAAGACTCAGAGCGAGGAGACCCATCATGCAGCACTGGCCGTGCTGCCTGGAAGGACTGTCCTTACATACCAGGAAACCACACAGCCAGGGTCACTTCAAATGTTAAATGAAAGCACACAAGCTGGAAGTGTCAGTCCAGAGAAGTGGCTTTGGGAGACTCTGTCAGGGCCAACTCAGGAATGTGGTTCTCAAAGAAAGAAGATCCCTGTCATTTTCCACCTCAGAGAACAAATAAAGAGGGGTCTCAAGGAAATAGCAACATTTTTCCAAAGAATTTTTCTTCCAAGATCATCAGGAAAAAAACAGACTGACATGTGCTCCATTCATGTTTTCATTACAATATTCCTGGGACACAAGTAGCATTCAGTTGGCCTCACAAATGAGAAAATTTAAGCAAGTCTAAGGAATGTGCCCAGGGGAACGGCCAGGATTCCAGCCAGATCCGTGTTTCCAAAAGCAGCCTCATCCTGTAGCCCTGGGGTCAGGCCAGAGCTTCTAGGTATTTCACCTGTTTGGACTGCACACACCTGCCTACAGGTAGCTTCGCTGTGGCTGAGCTCTGAGCTACTGTGACAGACTTGGCTCGGGCTCTCTCTCTCTCTCCCCCTCTCTTTCTCTCTGTCTTTCTCTCTCTCTCTCTCTCTCTCTCTC
>RJWH01005423.1:0-49107 GCA_004363575.1 Solenodon paradoxus
CTCACCACCCTCTCGCCGCCCACGGGTTCTGTGCCCACCGCCTCCCGCTCCACCGGCCCGCCCACGGGCACGTCGTTCAAGACCTCGCCCAGCAGCTCTGCCCCAGCACCTGCACGCAGCACCCTTTCCACTCAGGGTCCCCCGTTCAGCACCTCCTCCGTCACCCCTCACTCCCAAGGCCCTGGCAGCTCCACCCACGTGCAGCCTCTGTCCTCCTCCCCAACTGGGGGAACTCGTCCCTCCGTGTTCCCCAGTTCCAGTGCCAGCAGTCCCTTTACTCTCCTAACCTCCCTGTCCTCTACTCACCGTCCTCTCAGCACTCTCGTTTCCTCATCAGTTCACCCTCCTTCCCGCACATCCTCGTCTGATAGCTCATTTTCCTCCTTACTGCCCACTAGTCCACCCTCTTTCCCCTTGTCCCCAAGTTCAAGCTGGGTCTCCCATGTCCCTTCTACCCAGGACCACACTGCCTCTCTGTCCTCTTCTTCTGCTGCCTTCGCTACTCTGTCCTCTTTGTCGCCGCACGTCACCCGTACTCTCCTTCCCTCTATCCTGCCCACCTCCGCCTCCGTCTTCCCGACCCACGTGCTGACCTCCACCTTCCCCGCCTCCTTCCCCGTCCACCCCGCCTCCACTACCTGGCTGTCCACGTCTCTCACGACCCAGTCCCCCAAGCCTAGCCTCATGTCATCCACCCCTGGGCTGACCTCCTTTCCTAGTTTCCCATCTACCAACCTTACCAGCAGCCCTCACAGTCCCCCGGGGCTGCAGAGCACCGTGTCCCCCACCAGCTCCATGACTGCACAAGGCAGCGCCTCCTCCACCCGGAGCCCTCCCATCTCCTCTGCTGTCACCTCTCTACCCACCTCACCCGGTAAGTGACATCCGTAGCCTTTTGGTCCCCTGGTATATGGCTCCTTCTGGCCTCCTCCTGAATCTCACTGGCTGCATTCTCGCAGCCTGCCCACGTGCGCCATGCCCTCGTCCCACAGTGCTGACCGGGTCCCGGCCCTGTCTGTATTGGATTTCTACTGTCCCCTTCCTCTGGGCACAGCTGTGCAGCTGGCACAGAGGAGAACGGGCTCACAGTCCTGCTGCATCCCCGTGTCTGTGGATACTGGCTGTTCCGGCTCCACTCTCGGTGGCCAGGAAGATCAACTCCGCCTCGTCGGGGCCCTCGCTTCTTGGGCTGTGTCTTGCCCTCCACGGTCTCGGGGCCTTTCCACTGGCTTTCCTTGATGGGGTTCCAGCTCGTTCTCCTCTCCTCTTGGGCACCTCTGTAGAAAGCCCGGTTGAAAGCAGTCCCTGGCCTCCCCAGCTGGACCTTTTCCCAACCTAGGCCTGTCCATCCTACACCTGGCCTGGGGTGTCCACTATCCCCATGTGCCCTGGCCTCATAGAGCTGCCCCAGCCGCTTCCAGGCTGCCATTCTGGGGGCCAGAGGGTGAGACTGGCAGGTGGCTCCAGCACAGGCTCCTGCAGAGCGAACGCCCAGGCAGAGAGCTGCTCGTGCTGGCACCATCAGCACCGTGCTAATGCAGCACCGCCTCGTGCCGCTGGCCCTGCCTCTGGAACAAGGGCCAGCGGTGGTGTCTGGACACCCCAGAAGCAGACACAGATACCCCTTCTCTTACCTGTGCAGGTGCTGGGCCCAGCAGACCAGAGACACCTATGCCCACAGGTGGGTGACAGGAGGGGAGGGGAGGTGCCAGGGCCCAGTGCTGACCATGGGCCTCAAGCTCTGAGTCACTGGGCCAGTGCGGCCGGCACTCGGGCAGATATCAAAGGATAGGCTATCAGGCATTGTAGCACAACGCTGTGTGTGGGCTTGGAGGCCTGGGCGGCTGCGGGCGCAGTGGGGAGGAGAGGAGACTGCTGCTGCACCCCACCAGGCCCCGGGGCAGCCTGCAGGCTGCAGGCGACACTCGCCCTGGGGCTGGGGGCTGAGCGCCTGTCTGGCCCCCAGGCGCCTGCAGCGTGCGAGAGCTGGAGGAGGAGATCACATACCAGGGATGCACTGCCAACGTGACCATGACGCGCTGTGAAGGTGTCTGCACCTCCTCTGCCAGGTGAGGAGTCAGCGGGCACCTCCGTCCAGCACTGTCCTGGCGCTGAGGACTATCCCACCCGCCTTTCCCCGCCTCCATGCAGCCACCTCAGGCACCATCGCCCTGGGAGCTGGAAGGGCACCGGGGAGGAGCAGTGGGCCCATGCTCCTGAGGGCCCTGCCGCAAAACTCGGCATCCCCGAGGCAGCAGCCCTGACCCATGCGCCCCCTGGGTTTCTCTGCAGCTTCGACATCAACACCCAGCAGGTGGACACCCAGTGCAACTGCTGCCACCCCCTCGGTTCCTACGAGAAGCAGGTGGCGCTGCCCTGCCCGCACCCGGGGTCGCCGGGGCAGCCGCTCGTGCTGGTGCTGCGGGTGTTCAGCAGCTGTGCGTGTGGCCCCTGGAGCTGCTGAGACGAGGGCGCGGCCCCTCCACTGGGGACACGGCCCCGGCCCCTGCCCCTGCCCCTGCCCCGCTGCAGCCCCTGTCCTGCCACCAGGCGCAGCCTGCAGCGCCCCTGCCGGGAGCTGCCCAGGCACCTGCAGGACAGGGACTGCAATGCAGGACAGGGACGGCGAGCAGGTCTCCTGCAAAGTCAACCCCGCAGCTGGGGGACCATGAAGGCGAGCAGGCAACCCCGCCTCTGAATGGACTGTTTGCCCTGCAGTGCGGGCTCCGGAGGCCGCCCAAGGAGCAGACCCAGAGCAGAGCAACAGGGACACGCTCAGGGGCTGCCTGGGGAGAAGGGTGCCCGCAGGAGTGGGCCTGGGCAGGATGGGCGGGAGGAGCCAGCAGTCAGCAGCGAAGGGCCACAAGGAGACCGCACAGGGGAGGAAGCGCGGGTGACGGAGGGCGCAGACCAGCACAAGCCCAAGCTGGCCCTGGTCGGCGGCCACACGGCGTGCAGGCCCTGCCCCAGAACAGACGAGAAATAAACCAGCACTGGTCCAGCACAGACAGCTCCACTTCTTGTCGACACCCACCGTCAGCACTCGGGCCCCAGGCCCACCGGGTGCCGGGAGCCGTGTAGGCACCGGCTGGGGTCACGCCTCCCAAGACTGTGCCCATCCCGCCACTTCCGGGGGTGCCCAGCTCAGGACCGCGGGTCTCTGAGCGAAGCCCTCTGTCCCACCCCACGCTTCCTCCGGGGACTGCCCTGCTCCGCGCCCCAGCAGGTCAGGGCCCTGGGACCACTTGTCCTTCCGCCCCGCCTGAGGTCTCCAGAGCAGAGAACCAGCTGGGCGGGCAGAGCCCAGCTCGCGCTGAGGCTCACAGACTTCCTGAAGCAGAGTGAGGGCACCACCCCTGGAGGCCAGGTCCCCATCCAGGGAGGGCACATGCGTGTCACGGGTTCAATGCCCCACGGCACACAGGGCGGGCCTTGTGCTGCAAGCAGACCCTCCCCTCCACGGCTGGGAACACGCCATCACGCTCCAGCCCGGGCTTCCCTCTGGGTGGAACACATCTGACACTCGTCCAGGAGGCGGATGTGCAGGGCAAGCGGCGGGACGAAGCGGACACGGAGCCGCAACTGGGCCGGTCCGGGCAAGTCCCACTGCTGGACCAGAACACAGGAGGCAGCACACAGCACCTTGACCGCAGCCACACCCGGCACTGCTGCTGCCCACAGGGCCACGTGCTGGCACAGCCGCAGACCGCAGACCCTGGGCAGAGGGGCACAGGGGGCACCAGCTGCTCTGGGCACCATGGAGTGCGGGCCGCACGCAGGAGCCTGGGGATCTGCAGTGATGCCCTCGGCCATGCTCCCCTTGCCAACTCCAGCGCAGACACGTCACCACCACACCGCACGTGGCTCCCCCAGGCCGTCTCTGTGGGGCCGTCGTCACCGGGAAAGTGTGGGAAGTAGGTACGAGAGACTGCAGTGCAGCCAGTGGGGGCTCCGCTGACCTACAGACCTGCGGTGTGGCCAGCGAAAGCAGGCAGACAGGCTGAGGCCACCTGCAGGGAAGAGAGCAGATCACTTTCCGGAGTCTCCGCACCGTCCAAACACACGCGGCGGCGCTACCAGAGCCCCGGTTACCGGCTACCACGGAACAGTCTGGCTCCCAGCGAGGGTGAGGCCAGGTGCAGACAGGGTCTGGAGCCTGCCTCCCACACGTGACAACAGCCCTCCGTGCCCCGGGGGCTAGACGGGGACAGCGCTGGCCCAGCTAGGACACCAGCGCTCCTGGGGGCCCTGTCCCAGGAGACTGCACGGCTGTCGCCGGAGTCTGGGGACAGCGGCACACGGCCCCGGCACGCGGCCCCGGCACGCGGCCCCGGCACGAGGCACCGGCACGAGGCACCAGCATGAGGCGAGCAGGTGTCCTCCACCGGCGTCCCCACCACGGGGACCACACGGCAAGTGCAGATGCACCGCTCCGAGGACAAAAGGCTGCTGTGTCTCTCTGAGAGCCAGAAACTCCCAGCAACAGAGCAGAGCAGAGGCATTTCAATCGAAAGTTCAAAAAATTTCATCGCCATTCAAACTTCATTTCCCTTTAATGCGTAAATTGAAACACAGAACCGTCCTGACCTCTACAAAACCCGACCCCAGCCCCGCGCTCCCGGCGACCCGGCAGGCAGCTGCGGCACGAACTGGCCCTTCTCCGCGCAGCATGTTCCATCCAAGCAGCAGTGGTGAGGCTGGAGGTCCCGTGGCCGGCCCGCAGGCAGGCGTGCGCCCGCAGCAGCGCGGGGACGCTGGCGGAGAGGAGCCGGCCCCTCCCGGCCCTGCCGACTAGAACTGCTCTGACAGCAGCTCACACAGCCTCTGGGAGACGGTCTCCTTGCTGGTACGCAGTGTGAGCCGGTACATCTGAAACAGAGCACGGGCTCAGGGCCTGCCGTGCCCTCAGCACGGCACACAGGCCCCACCCGCTCAGCCCTTCTCTGGGTGCCCGTCTCACAGGCTGGCTCTCAGCAGGGGTCACGAAGTCCGACGACGGCTAGGCCACCCATGTGGCACAGCCGGATGGCGCCGTGCCGCCGCCGCCGCCGCTGCGCGTGCACCCCCTCCCTGGAAAGCGAGGGCACTGTGCCCACTGTGGCCCAGCGGAACACTGTCCTGGGCCGCGGCCACGGCCTCGGCCTCCAGGTGGGAGGAAAACGGAGTCCACAGCAGACGTGTCGTGACTGCCAGCAGAGCGCACCCAAATGGCCCGATGGAGCCGCGCAGCGCTCCGCCAGCACAGCGCTGGGTGAGCAGCGGGCACAGCAGGGAGGCAGCAGCACGCTGGGCCCCCGGCCATCCACGTGCCCTGAGAGCCAGGGGTGGGAGAGAGAGGTCCCGGGGACCTTCCTGAGCAACAGACCCCCTTGCCCACGGGGCAGTGGCTGCCTGGGTGCGTGCACTAGTCCCGCTGGGACTGCGGGCCACCCCTCGCGTAGTCACAGCACGACAGACAGCAGAGAGAGCTCTGGGGCGCCCGTACTGCCTGCCACTGAGGGCTGACCTGGGCTTGCAGGTTTGGCTCCAGACGCAGCAAACATCCGATCTGGGTGGTTCTCGTGTGTATAATTCCAGCGCCCACAAAATTTGCAGGATTCGGGTCGACTTCCTCAAGGAGTGCAGAGCCGAATCCAATGATCTGCGCGAACAGCCGAGAGCCGGGGGGGTCTGGCTGGGTGCCCGCAGCGGGAAAGGCCGCGGCGACACGCCCGCAGAGCTGCTCACCTTGGCTTTGGTGACCTCAGTGTCCATCGGGTGCTTGGCTCTAAAGATGCTCTGCACCTCCTGCTGGGGGCTGAGGGATGGCAGTCAGGGCCCCTCCCACCCCGCCCAGCGCCCCCCACACAAGGGGTGGCCCTCACTTGCTCAGCTGCTTCCAGCGCTGGAAGAAGTCCTGAGAAGCCATCTCCGTGGGCTGGAAAAACTTGTTGAGTGTGACAGGCAGCTTCACAGACACGCTCTGAAAGGTGCCCCCATACCTACAAGCAACACAGGACTCAGAGGGTGTGCAGGGCCCTGCCCACTGCCGGCCCACGGAGGGCAGCCCACGAGAACGAGCTGCAGGGCTCCGAGGCGGCACCAGCGGGACACCAAGCGGCCGCTGCAGGTCACTCGCCCACTTGCTCGCAGGCAGGCGCTCGGCTCTCAGGCGCCACCAGCCCCTCCCGCGTCTCCAGAGGGTTCTCTATGGGGCTGTTTTATTCCGTTTCCATGAAAAGACTAAAAGGAAAGACTTGGCCTAAGAAAGAAACCAAAATCTTCGCATGTATTTCTTTAAACCCTACAGAGTACCTTCCAGTCTCGGTAGTTTTAACATTTGACAGTGAGTGTGCTTTTCCGAAAACGGCAGCCTGACACGCCCCGACGGGGACCTGGCTGGATCGGCTACACCTGACCACAGGCAGGAAACAACTGAGCGGGAGCGACGAGACCCTGGAAGCAGGCCCGCTGGAGCGCGTGCACCGCAAGGCTGGGCCTGCCTGGCAGCAAGCCAAGCAGGAGGCATGTGGCCTCCGCTGGCCCCACCATGGTGTAGACCCCCGTTTTCAGCTCAGAGACTTCAGCCTCAAAGAGAGGGCACCACCTGCTGAGGAGGGCAGCCTGGGGTCCGCGTGGTGAGCACTGCACCCTGCCCGCCCCCCGCCCCCGTGGGTGTGTGCTGGGCATGCGGCAGCACAGTGCCAGCCTTCCCTGGGGCGCCCCCGGGTCCTCAGGACACCTCCACGGGCCCAGCGGGTCCTACCGGAACTGGATGTTCAGGACAGGAGCCTCCATGAAGTCTGACAGGCATTCGATGTTGACGACCTGCTGCACCTGGGCGCCCCCATCCACGGTGGGGTCCACGGGCTTGGTCTGCAGGCTCAGACGTGTGTGCGTCAAGGAGCTGTGTCAACGGCGTAGGGGGCCTTCCTCACAGGGCCCCGTCGCAGACGGCAGGAGGCGCACACCCTACACCCCCACGCCCTCCCTCAGCAGCTCAGCCAAGGCCCAGACTTGGCCCTGTGCCAGCAGCACAGCAGAGGCTCAGCACCCAGGGCCAGGTGGGCCCACAGGGCTGGCAGAGCCTCAGGGCAGAGACGGGCCAGGGCACCACGTCTTCCTGCACTTGCCTCACACCCCACACCACCAGGCTGCAGCTGTCTCGTTTGACGAAGCTCAGCCGGGATGAACGTGACTGTGGGCAGACACGAGAGCACTTCACGTGTGGGCTGCAGGGCAGCACCAGGAGAGCTGACGTGCCTCTCGGGCATGGCCACACCTGCCCTGCGGGGCCAGCTCCAGCAGCAAGATGGCCCAGGAGGCGGCAAGGGCCAACACCAGGCCCTTGCCGAGGTCCCCACCCACGAGGCGGGGCCCAGAGGACAGGTGTTCTGGGAACGGCTCTGAGGGCCGCTGGGTCCAGCTGCCTGTCAGCAAGCGCTACTCGGAGACGCTCAGCGCCACGAGTTTGCACTCAAAGCACACGTGTCACCTCACGATAAACACGGGCCTGCCTGTGGCGGGAGGACGCTGCCTCCCAGAGTGCGGACTGAGCTCTGGGATGGCTCCTCTTCACCCGCATAGTGTCTGCGCACGTTTGGAAGAGGAGATCTTTGGACACCGAAAGGGACACAAGCTAGGAAGCCCTAATAACACGTCAGCGACCCTCCCGACCGCAGACAAGCTTGTCGCCACGGCACGTGCTCTGCTTTCAGCTGGGCCTGTGTGCGCAGCTCTGGAGAAGGAAGCCGAAGCTCAGAGGACGACGGCGGCGCGCAGGACACAGGCGGGCACCAGGGCCACTCTCCACAGGGCAGCGACGGAGACTCGCACGCGGAGGCTCACCTGCTTTCCTCCGGCACCCAAACATACCTGCTGTTAGGATCAAAACCCCCTCCTCTAAACTCTAATTCCCGTCTGTCAGTGGCCAAGGATATTAGCCTGAAGACTGTCTGAGCAGATTAGTGTTGGAGTGAAATTTAAGAACTGCGTGGAGGTCTTATTGCCATAAAATATAAACATCCGACCTAGAAAGAAAGGAAGTTTGTTTCAAAGATTTCTGAAATGCTACCTGGAAAACACAAGTCAGCGAAGTCTGGCCCCTGCGCCCCGAGTGGGTCTGCTCGTGCAGACACCCGTGCGTAGGCCCGTCTGCAGTGCCCCAAACAGGCGGGCGCTGCCACGGAGGGTCAGGCACACAGGAGTGACCGGGCAGCACTGGCTCCACCTGCCTAGGGCCCGTCTGGCCACAGGACCCGGAGAGGCCTGGCTGATCTGCTCCACCGCGGGGCAGGGCATGCGTCCTCCTTCCCCTGCAGCGGCTCACGGGCTCTGAGCGTCAGGCGTTCAAGGGCACGCCCGCGAGCTCAGTATTTCCTGTCCTGCCCACATCTTCACACACACCTCTATGAACCTGCTCTGACTCTTCGAATTCAGCAAGGGATGTAAACCCCAGATATTCTAAAAGGATAGCTGCTTGGCTTCGCTTCCCTCCAATTTAAAACACAGCCACCAAAAGCCCCATGACGCCACCGGGGCCCAGAACTCACTCCCTGACTAGGTCACAAGAAAACACAATCCACGTTCAAGGCACTTCTGACCAGACTCCCCGCTGACCCGCACGACATCCCTAAGATGGCTGCAGGGAGGTTAAGATTTTGCTCCCTTCCTACAAATCACTTGCTTACACAGACGAGAAAAAAAGGGTGCAGGGCGCTCTGCACAAAGGGGCCCCAGAGCATCTGTAACTTTACATCACTGGGCCAATTTCATTTTTATCTAAAAACTTTTTTCTAATTGTGGTAAAATACGCAAGACGTACAATGTCCTACCCTGCCCATCTGTGACACTCAGGGTCACAGGCACATCCATGTGCCAGGCAACTGTCCCCCAGTGTCTCTAAAGCGTCCTCCTCTCCACACGGATGCTCTGTCCCCTCAGACAACCCCCCGCTCCCTGCCTGCTCTGTCGGTGGTGTGACAACCCGGCCTCCTGGGACGGGTCACACGGCATGTGTCACTGACTTATTTCAGAGCAAGAAGGCCTCCTCGTGCTGGAGCTGCTTCAGCACATCTGCAGTGGCTGAGCGAGACTGAGTGCAGGGACCATGTGTGTCTGCCTGCCCGTCGACGGTGCTGGGTGTCTCCACCCCATGGCTCCCATGACTCCCTGCAGAGACTGTGGGTGCCACGTCTGGGCAGCTTTCACCCCTTTTGGGCGTCACCCACAAGTGGAACCACGGACCCAACACTGCTGCTGGGTGGAACGGGTGAGGAGCTGCCACACTGAGCCACACCCGGCCACACTGGTCATCACGGGCACGTGAGGCGGCTTCCTGACCAGGAGGGCGTGAGCGCCGTCCACGCGTCCTCCGGTCCCCTGGCGCCCGTGGTGCCTGGGTGCTTGCGGCCGACACCGGACCCTCTGCAGATAGATGTGACATGCACACGACTCACTGCCAGTGTGAGAACGATGACTCATTCAGGAATCAAAGCACCTACCTAAGTTCTGCCGGAATTCAGACTTCAGTCCGATTTGAAGCAGCTGGTTTTCAAACAACACACCGTTGTTTTTGCAGACAAACCTAGGGGGTGAAAGACAGCACGGGTGTAACTCACCGCCCACGGGAAACACGGAGACGTGTTTCGAAGAGGGCCGAACGAACACCCAGGCTGGAAGATGCTCGGTGGGACACAAGGAGGGAAAGGCGGAAACCGCCCTGAAGAACAGCTCAGAGCACCACATGGGAAGTGGTGCCTTGGACATGGGCTGCTGTCGCTCCTCACAGCCGTGCGGTCACAGTACACGACCTCGGGGACACCAAAAGGCTCAGCACAGGCGCAGGACACCCCATTGGATTGCAGGCCCCCGACCCAAGCCGACCATGGATCTGGTCCTGGGAGGACGGAGCCACCAGCCCGGCCCACAGAGGCACGTCCTCACGCCAGCAGCCACCTGGCCGCTCCTTCCTGCCCCTCCTCTGCCCTCCTTGCTCCCCGTCTCCCTCTGCAGAGCCTGACTGGGCTACCACGTGCCCCGCCCCTGCTGCCCTTGCCCCTCCTGGACCCTCCTCGGTGTGGCCTTGGCGTCTGCTCTGCACAGACCCGTGTGCTCACAATGCTCCGCAGAGCAGAGGAGGAGCCAAGAGCGAGCTCTCTGTACTAGCTGCTGTCTCGGAGGCATAACAGTGTCTGGCGTCCGCGAGCATCGACCACAGCACACAGGGAGGCGCCACGGCCGCCTATCAGCGCAGTGGGACGCCGGCCACCGGCCGCACCCACTCTGGGACCTGCCTCGGCGGCCCCTCCTGCATGCGAGGGTGCCTCCCCCGCCCAGCGCACCGTGCGCCCGGCTGCCGCGAGTCCCCGGCAGCGTCCAGGGGCAGCGGCCTCCACCTCACAATCTGAGTCCAGTGTGCGGGCCTGGAGAAGCTCACGGCCAGGGAGTCCGGCACGCCCGCCGCATCCGAGGGACTGTGCCGCCCACCCTCCAGGACGGAGTATTGCTTACTTGCATGTAAGTTCATCAGCATCGCGCACAGTCTCAGCTGGTCCCTCAGAAACGACCTCAGCTGGAGCTGGGTCAGGGCTAAGGCAGGCAGCACAGGAGGGAGACGCGCAGCGGCAGCAGAGACGGCAAGACATGGTTAGTACAGAGACCGCCGCCTGCTCCACCCTGCGTCCACACCGCGGCCCACACCACAGCCTCCTCGTCCAGTCCTCCAGGCTCCACACAGCGGGCTCTGCTGCAGCGCCCACACGCAGCACCCGCACGCACAGCCTCCGGGTCCTCCAGGCCCCTCCCCGGACAGAGTGGAAGTGACGGAGGCTGCAGGTCGCCGAGGCCGCGGCGTGGCCATGGGGTCGCTGCCACACACACACAACCCAACCCCCGGGAGAGCCAGCGCTGCGCCCACGGTCACACAAAGGCACCCAGGCACACTGCCCTCGGGGGCACGCCAAGTGGACGCGTGTCAAGGGAAGGAAGGCTCCTCTGCCACCCGCCTTTGCTGGGTGCTTTTTCGAGCCGTCCACCCTCAACTCAAGGCTGGGGAACTCAGAGGACAAAGCAGGCCGCCACGGCCACCTCCGCTGCAGATCAGCTCTGCGGCCACACCAGGGCCCACAAGGCCACAGCCTGCACACCGCTGGAGCAGCTGCCACCCACAGGGCAGCGCGGGCCTCGGGTTACTTACTAGGACCTCCACCACCTGTCCCTCCCCTCTATCAGGACCCACAGGGTTGTCTGGGACACAGGGAGGCTCAGAAGGCAAAGCCCGGCCCCAGGCCCGTGCCAGTCGGTGCCCAGACAGGGACACCCACCGTGGAGCCCAGCGCTCCCCCGCCCACACTTCAGCACACAAAGGCCGGCGACCCGGGCGACCCGTGCTGCCTGCCATCCCGAATGGCTCAAAGCACTAAAAGGACTATTTTCGCCGCTCCACACCCGCCTTCTGTGGTGATTTTCAACAAGAAACAAGGACCGGAAAACAAGAAACAAGGACCGGAATCAGCGTGGTCTGAGCACCAAGCTGAAACTGGAAACCGCCGGCTCTGCGGTCCTCATAGCTGCGGGGCTGTCACGCCGACTCGCTCCCCTCGGTCCACAGCACTCGCACGCTGCTCTCCCGAGGGTCGCTTCCCACACACCCCTGTGACTCAGGAGCAGCAGGTGGGAGGGGTGGGCAGGACCAGAGCCAGTCCTGCAGCAGACAGGAGAACACGCAGAGCAGCAGTCCGACCTCGTGTTCTGGAGGTGGGGGTGAGGGGGTGTGGGGGCAGGGGACCATGTGCCACCTGCAGAAGACATCAGGCAACTGAAGACTATTTTTGAAACTCAAGAGAAGTTGGGGGTCCCAAGAAGCAGCAGAGATCCAGGCCAGAGTGCAAGCAGCCTGACTAGTGAGCTAACAGGAGACATGGAAGGAAGGCCGTGACAGAGAATGACGCAGATGGCTGCCACACAAACCAGACCAAACAACAGCCAGCTTCCCCACTCCCCCATGGAGAGGAACTTGCGTGCCCGATGCTGCAAACCAGCAGCCCTGAGGGCTGGCGCTCCAAGCGGCACTCACGGAGCGGCGCCCACGTGTCCTGCTGGCAGGCGGGCAGTGGGTGGAGCTGGTCTTCGGGATGTGGGAGACCCACTACCTGGCAAAGTTGTCTTCGGAGCCGGGAGCCAGAGGCATGACCGCAGAGGCAGAATCTGAGAACACGTCCACGAGCAGCCCACCGGCACCCGCGGAGGGTGGGGGGCCCACAGGGGCAGGGGGTGCGGAGCCCAGACCCAGGAGGTCTGCCGACGGCGAAGGCGTAGACTGAAAGAGAGGGGAAGAAAGTCAGTGCCCAAACCCTGCGCAGGCCCAGGGAAGCCTCCGACCTCGACGCCTAGCTGCTGCGCACAGGTTAGTGAGTTGGTGGCCAGACAGCCAGCTGAGTGGTGCGGGGTGGCATGAAGGCACCACAGGTCAGCCTGCAGAGCTCACACGCTCACAAACATTATCTGATTGGAAAAAAAAATAGTTCTGAAAAGCTTGCCATGAAAGAAATGAAAATGAAGCACGTAGGTTAATAAATAAGACCCAGCAGGAGCGAGCACCTTGGTGGCTCCGGTGTTGAGCCAGGGCCGGGGCACAGACCGTGCAGGCGACCACACACAAAACCAAAACGAACAAATACATTGAAAGCTGAAAAAGCGTCTCCCTCCTCTCTCTCCCGTCCTGCCCACCATCATTCCTCTTGAAAAGAAAAAGACGCAGCAGGTTAAGCAACTGTCCGAGTCCAAGAAACAGCTACCCCGGCAGCGCTGCTTCGGCGAATCAGCTTAACCCTCGCCGAGCTTTCCTGGTGTAAAGAAAAGGCAGGCAGACGCGGCAGACACTCGAAATGCCTGCTCCGCCCCCCCGTGGAAGACGAAAGGGCACTGTGACAGCACTCCGAGCCCCCATGACAGGCACGACGGCAGGCACACCTCCCTCACTCCCAAGGGGCGCAGCACCTATGTCCCGAGAGGCCGGGCCAGCCTGGCCACCGCAGCTGCACACGTAACCTGGCGGGACGCCGACCCAGCGGGGCTCTCCACCTGCCAGGCGTGATCTGACCGTCAGCAGGGCTGCTGCGGGCAGGAGCCGAGGAGGTGGGCCGCTCTGCCCGGAGGCTGGCAGACTGAGCGCCCACCGCACACGCAGCACGCTGCTCGCTCTAACACCCCTGCCCGGTCCCTCCAGAAGGGCACCGTCCGGGGGCTCTGCCCAACAAACCCTGGCCAGTCACGGCCTCAGCCAGGCCCCTGCCTGCCACGCGTCACACAGACACATGGGGTCGGCAGATGGCTGCTCCTCTCTACACGTTCCGAGAGCCTCAGCCGAGCTCCTAACAGACCGCTGCTGTGGGGAGGAGACTCACGCACGAAGGCTCAGGCAGAGGGGTGCACGCACGTGGGCTGCGTGCCCAGCCCGCACACAGCCGCCCCCCTGCTCCAGGCTCGCAGGGCAGCAAGGTCTGCAGTGGCTGCTCCAGGGCTCCCAGCCGCGGAGCGGGCGCCACATGCACCGGCCAGCAGGGCGGGCCAGAGGCTCTGCAGAGAGGGGCCGGCGACACTCGGGAGGGAGCTCTGCAGGCAACCAGCATCTCCCGCACCCAAGACAGCGCAGGCTCCACGCTCAGGGCCCTGGAGTCCAGCCTCGCTTTGATTCTCAGGGGACATGGCATCACTGACACACCTGCAACCCAGGGGGGAGTCACTGCCGCCCGCCACAAACCGTCCTTAGTCTTTCTGAAGACGGTTCCAACGCTCTCTGCAACGAACCCTGCATCCAGTCCAGTCTACGACCCAGAAGGTCAGTAGACACAGGCGAGGCTGTGCCCCCAGGGGCACGCAGGGCGCAGCCCCGCAACACGATGGGACCTCTGCCTCCTCTAGGCCGAGGGACACCCTGGGACAGCCTGCCGGGAGCCCCGGCTGCATGTCGCACACCCGCCTGACTAGAACCAGACAGCGCACACGCTCCGCACGCCCCGCACGCCCCGCAGCCTGCCGTGCCGGCAGCACAGGAGGGCCGGCAGCCCCACGTCAGCAGAGGTGGCCCTGGCACCCCAGCAGACACCACAAAGCCAAGACAGGCAACCAGGAGGCACGAGAGCCGCAGCACAAACACAAGCCCCGGACACAGCCACACACCTCTTCCAGAAGCCCCATCTGCCACAGAACCTCTAGCGCTAGGATGGCCTTCGAGACCTCCTCCCAGTGGTGTCAGGACCCTGAGAAGGGGAGAGCTGGGCACGATCTTCAGCACCAAGTCTGTCCATGCCCAAGGGACACGGTCAAAGGCACAGGGTTGGGAAAGCACGAAACCCCTTGGGCAGGGTGGAAGGGATGACATTCGCCTGGAGAGAGCAGGCAAGCACTGTCGGTCTGACACCCACTCACGCGGCTCAAGCTGCCCACAGCCACAGAGCAGGCAGCGGAGCCAACCCCACGGTCAGGACCCATGAGGTGCCCTGGAGAAACGGAGGCAGTGACGGAGGACAGGCAGACGCGCTGGCCGCGATGGGACCCAAGCCGGGGTCCAAGGGGCCCGACGAGGGGTAGGACTCACAAGCAGAAGTGGGTCGGGCTGAGCAAAGCCACCAAGCAGCACAGGCTCGGACAAGAAACAGCAAGGCCTGGCTGGGACGCCCGCTTCCACACGTACGGGCGCCCTCAGCACGCACGTCCCGTGTCCACGGAACCGCACTAATCCAACGCACTGCGGCCGCCTCTGAGGACAGCAGGCGTGTGTCTGCTCGAAAAGCAGCTCCTGCAGAGGGAGAGGGAGCCAGGCCCTAAGGGCTCCACATGCAACACGAGTGCCGCTGACAGGAGGTGCTCTGCTGGGTGGAGCCTGGGGAGGGGCGCCAGAGGGACCCACCGCGGCACTCGCGGCAGCCGGGGCAGGCTCGGGGCCACCGTTGAGGTCAGCACTCCTCTCCCGCTTGGTCTCCTCCAGGTCCGTCACCGTGCTCGGGCCCTTCTTCTTCTTGAGCTTTGCCAGAATGGAGGACTCACGCTCCGGGAACGGCGGCATCTCCTCCAGGACGGTGGCCTGGAGGGAAGGGGCCGGTCAGCATGCAGGCCTGCCTGCTGGCGTCCCCAGGAAGCCCAGGCCGGGGCAGGCTGTCTCGGCTGCGCCCCCACCAGGATGTCGGTGCTGGCCACAGTGCTGAGCCGCAGGTACTCGACAGCACGCTGCTGCAGCTCGACATCGGCGTTCCTCAGCTGGCTGTCGCTGCGCAGCACGTCCTGGATGGTGGCCTTCACCTCCGGAAAGAGGTTCACGAACTTGATGTAGGTGGACAGGAGGAGGGCCCTGGTGGGGACGCTGCACAGGTGGAACTTGGAGTGCAGCAGGTTGAACTGGATCAGAGGGCTGTGACGGGCGGGGGGGGACAGAGAGCAGGACATCAACCCCTCATCTCCAGCACCGCCTGTGCACACCGGGCACCTGGCCTTCAGGTCCCCCAGGCGCCCACCAGGAGGGAGATGAGTGAGGCACGAGCCCAGGACCGAAGCCTACAGCAAACCGGGACCCGTCCTGCAGAGGAGGGCAGCGCCGGCTGAGGCTGCGCCCTCTGCACAGAGCACATGCCGGCAAGACACCAGCAGCTTGCTTTTCAGCTGGGCCCCGGGGTTCGAACAGTGGGCAGGAAGCAAAGACGCCTGGGGAGAGGTAGAGTGGCTGTGCGACGACCATCTCCACTCCCACAGCAGGGGGCGCTCACCTGGATCTCGGGTCCCCTGCTATCAGGTTTCCAAACTCTCCGAGGATGTAGCCGCCCACCTTGACCAGGTTCTCGTGGCACGCGGGGGCCTGCAGCGCCTGCGACAGAGCACGGTGAGGCAGCCCAGACGAGGCTGCTCGGAGCTACGAGGACGGCGCAGCGGCGCCGTGCCGGCTCCCCTCTGCAGCACAGACGGCTCCGCATGTAGGTAACCCCTGGCCTGGAGGCCGCCGCTGAGCCCGGGCAGCTTTCTTGGGTGGGGGGTGCACCGAGAGTCAGGAATCTCCCACCTGCCCCGCGGTCAGTGACTCGGAAATCCCTGAGACGCGGGGCCGGGGCCAGACCCAGAGAGGTGGGCAGGGGCTGCCGGGCTTCCCAAGCGGCCGGCCGACAGCGCACAGGGCCCACGGGGCCGCCAGCAGCCCGCCCCGACTCAGGGGCCGTACCTCGAACACCGTCTTGGCGGCGTAGCCCTGCACGTCATCGCGGTTGATGACGATCTGAACGACGCGGTACCACACCTCCTCGCTCACGTAGTCGCCCGCGATCCGGATCAGGTTCAGGATGGTGTCCACGTACCAGGCATAGTCCACGGCGTACTTCTCTGCCAGGATGGCCACCTTCAGCACCTGTGGGCCCGGATCGACAATGCCCAAAGCCCGGGCCTAGGGGAGCGTCCACCCAATTTCCAAAGGGCCCCACAAAGCTGGTACTTCAGGATTTACTTGAAGAAAGCCGAAATGGCCCAGAAGTAGACACAGAAGACCACAGTCCGGGAAAAAACGAGAGAGGCGGGAAGCGGTACATCAGGTGCCACCCGGAGCCCACCCAACTGCTGCCAGGCTGGCGCCCCACACACCAAACCCCAACCCACCCAGCAGCTGCTCTGTTGGGCCTCCGGTCCTGGTCGGCCTTTCTCACCCATCTCCTCAGGGCTCCTCTCCCTCTCCTCCCCTCCCCACAGAGACCCCCTCGTCGACACCCCATGCACTGAGGGGCCTGCCAGCTGCACCCGCTGCCAAGCTGCCCCAAGTATGCCCCTCACCTCCCCGCCTCACCTTCCTGAACCGCAGCGGCCGCCCAAGCTGCACCCCACCTCCCGCACCGTCGCCTGCACCCGCCCATCTGCTCACCCACCCTCTGGCCTCCAGCTGCACCCCTGCTGGGACTCGAGCGCTGTTCCAGGTCACTCAGTGCTGGCCCAGCCCGGAGCCTCTGCACCCAGAGCTCACTCTGAAGCTGTGCCCTCGCCCCACCACAGGCAGAAAGGCCTCTGGGGGCAGGGCACGTGGCATCCGGGCACCTGGCCACCAGCCCGAGCGTTGGGGACGCACTCGTGGTGGGAACAGACGCACTCACCCCGGTGAGTGTGCCTCAGCTGCCATGTGATGCAAACTGAGGACGCTGACACCGGCGCCATGGAGGGAAGGGCCCCGCGGAGCGGGGCAGCACTCAGCACCACTGCACAGCGCCTCCTCTGCGCCAGTACAGCGGCGCGCGTCGGCATCCATGGCTGCATCCTCAGCCCCACAGCTGGCCATGCGGCCAGCCCTTTAGACACCGAGGCCTCTTCTGCATGCCCATTCTGGGGGCTTCATGCCCGACCGAGGTCAGCGGACCCCACCGCCTCCCCACAGCTCCCAGCCCCTCTGCCCTGGGCTGCGCTCAGGCGCCACCACTCAGCACTGAAGGACGAGCCCCTGGCCCCAGCAGCCGCACGCTCACGAAAGAGCCTGTGAGCCTGAGGTTTCACCACACGCATAGCCACCCCTCAGAAGCCACCAGCCCAGGGGCGACCTCACTCCATAAAGTCCCTAGGGAGGGCTCACGCTGTGCTCTGCTTCCCAGAGACAAATAAGCTCCCTCTCACAGGATGGAGAAGCAGAGGACCGTGGGCCTAGAGGACTGTCCTCTCCACACAGGACCTGCACCCAAGGGGCCTTGGCGGTCACACCCTGCACACTCAGCTCAGGCCTCCTTTCGGGTGCGGCTACGAGGAGCGTCACAGTCCAAAGCAGTGGTCAGCTTTGCGCACACCCGTGTGTCTGTGAACCGGACATGCTCCCTTTGGCGACAGTGACTGGCCGACACTGCCAAGCAGTGCGCTCAGCCCAGGTGCTCTCGCCAGGAGCCACCAGGCAGGACAGCACAGCCGCGCCACATGCTGTGCGCCTGTGCCCGGGATGGGGTGTGTGCCGGAGCGCGCAGGCCGCCACAGGCCGCAGGCACCTGACCTGCAGAGGGCTTCACTCCCAGTGGACAGAGTCAGAGCTCTTGCCACCGGGCTGTCTGAACCTGCCTTAGAGCTACTGAAAATGTGGCTGGCAAACGACGGCCAAGGCCTCACCAAGCAGATTCTCAGTGCAGCCTGTGAGACAGATGCCGAGCACAGAGGAGACACTCGTGCAAAGTCCCCAGCCTGTGGCACAGAGGCCACGTGCACTCACAATCTCCTCTCGAATGGAGTAGTCAGCCGTCTCCAAGTAGCTCAGCATCTCTGCCACAATCTGCTGGGCGCTGCTGCGGTCGCACATGGCGTAGAGGAGGTCCACGGCCCGCTGGCGCACACTCACATCCCGTTCCGTCTAGGAGGAGGCAGCAAGCAGCCGTGAGCACGACGCGGGCTGGAGGACGCGGTGTCTGCTGTGCATGTGGCGTGAGGCTGGCCCGCGGTCCTGACCCAGCCCTCCGTGCCCCAGCACGCACTGAGCTGTCTGCACTCCCCGTCCTGTCCTGGTAGCCGGGCAGACCAGGTAGGCAGGGCCCCTCACTTGCCAACAGTATTTGCCCAGATCCGGGTCCGCACCCAGAGTGGGCAGTCCTGGAGCGAGCACCCTCACTTACTGAGCTTCTTGATGCAGTGCTGGCCACCCGAAGGGGCGCAGTCAGAGGCCTCCCGACCGTATGTCACTGACCTGCCCCGGCCAGACCTGCACACCAGCGTCTGTGTGCAAAGCCCAGAGGCCCGGAGGCAGGTGCGGCTATCCCGCTGCGGGCAGACGGCTGAGCGAACGGAAATGCAGTACTGCTTTCTGACTACAGGCAGCAACAGGCAAAGGGCAACCTGTGCCAGGAAGGACTTGGAACAGAGAAAAGCTCGTTCCTAGTCCATGATGGCCTCTTCTTGAACCACGAGCAAACACGGAGGGAGGGGCAGCAGCCAATGTTTACTGCAAGCAGGGCTAGTAAAGGCAGGGGCTTGCTCGCGCCCTCTGCCTCCATTTCAGCACTTCCTATACTTCACTCCCTACCAAGAAGAAGGATCTCTATCAACACAGTCACTTATTGGGACGCTGCTCTGTGTAGACACAGTGTCAGATGCTAGACACGTAGCAGTCAGCTCACAGGGAGAGGACAGCACTGCAAAGATGCAGCCAGCCACCGGGGCCAGATCCACTCCTACAGCCATTCGGCCTCCAGGGCCCCCAGGCCCAGTAGAGGCCTCTCACCTGCTGCACCTGGGGCGGTGGGGAGCGCGCAGAGCACCTGCCTTCAGAGCGTTGATGACAGTGTCGATGTGGGTCTTGACCGCCTCATGGGAGAACTCGGAGCTGGCCAGCGTGCACATGCTCTCCAGGGCCAGGTAGCGCAGGTTGGTCTCGCGGTGCTGCAGGAACTGGCCCAGCTGGTTGCAGGCCCGCACCAGCAGGTTGGGCTCACTGCAGGAGACGGGTAGCCTCAGCGCGTGCAGCCACCAGGGCCACACGCTGGCAGCGGCACTGTGCCCAGGAAAGGACAGCCTGACACAGCCCTTGGGGTCCCGGCCCGCTCTGGTCATCAGACAGTGGAAGCAATGCCTCCAGCCCCCGGGAGCTGCTCCAACACATGGCAGATCCTACCATCTCTAAAGACACAACGTGACAAAGGCAATTTCACAGACAAGCAACTCCTGAGCCTCCTCTGAACAGAGACCTCATCCAGTCACACCCAGACACATGACCTTGACAAAGACAAGAAGCCTGGGCAGAGACTTCTGGACAAGATGGCGACCTGGTAGTAGCGAGACTCACATCCTCCCCACAGAGCAACTAGGAAGTCACTCATTTTCCAGAAACAAACACCAAGGAAAAGTGGGCACAGACACTGTAGAGACACAGCAGAAATCGCAACAAAGGGCAGGCAAAAACATCCAGATTCAGAGCTACAGCAGACTCAAAGATTGGGGATGTGGCTGCGGCCGAGGGGGTGGAACTGCGGGAAGAACCAGCCCTCCCTCCCGGGAATCGTGAGAGCAGAGAGCCCGCCCAGCAGGCCAGGACACGGAGCCGGGGGAGAGGTCTAGCAGCAGAGCAGAAGAGCCACCAGTGCCCGGGGTCGTCTGAACAGGATGCCCAGCAGGAAAAGTACACTGGGCACTGCCACGACCAGAAGGCAGCCAAGGGAATCGCCCACCTCACCTACCCCCTCCAGCTTATATATTGCCCGGGAGCCAAAAGTGTGGAAACCACACACGCTGACGAGGATGTGCAGAACAGGGACACTTTCACAGTGGTGGTGGGAGTGCAAATTGGTGCAGCCCCGATGGAGAACAGTGTGGAGACTCCTCAAAGAGTTGAAAATGGAAATCCCATAGGATCCCATCGTCCCACTTCTGGGCATCACCCAAAAGACACAGAAGCACTCATCACAGATATGTCTGCACCCCCGTGTCTCCTGCAGCCCTGTCACAATAGCCGAGAACTGGAAATGACCTCAGTGCCCCACGTCAGACGATGGATGAAGAAGACGTGGTCCATACACACAGTGGAACGTTACACAAGAGGAAACCCTGCCATGTGAGTCCACATGGATGGACCTAGCGGGGATGATGCTCAGTGAAACAAGTCAGAAGAAGACAGATGTCAGATGACCTCACTCACAGGTGGAACGTGAGCAGACAACACACAGGAACAGATCAAACACAACCCTCGGACACTTGCAACAGAACTGAGGTCACCAACAGGGAACGGGACAGGGAGAGACGGGGAAACAAGTGGTGGCGGAGCCCCCTGGACAGTGGGGAAGGACACTTGTGATGTCGTGGGGGGCACCGGAACAGCACCGCGCGCACCAGAACAGCACGAACCGGGACAGCACCGCGCGCACCGGAACAGCACCGCGCGCACCGGGACCGCACCGGGACCGCACGAACCGGGACAGCACGAACCGGAACAGCACCGCGCGCACCGGAACCGCGCGCACCGGAACAGCACCGCGCGCACCGGGACCGCACCGCGCGCACCGGAACAGCGCCGCGCGCACCGGAACCGCGCGCACCGGAACAGCACCGCGCGCACCGGGACCGCACCGCGCGCACCCCTCGTGGAGAAGGCCGCTGACCGAGTCTCAAAGCTCAGGCCGACCCCAGGAAACAGCACGTGGGGAGGCGCTGCCACGGAAGCGGGCTGGTCTCCACGACGAGGGGCCCGCGCACCAGCAGAGCCCGGACACTGCCCTGCAGGCCTGGAGCCCGGCGGAGGCTCCCAGGCCTGCCTGTGCCACACAGCTGCTCTGGCGCGATTCTCTAGCGGGCACCGCGTGCCAGTCCATGAAGCAGGCCTGTTTCTGCCGGGCAGAGACGGTGCGGACGCAGACCCCGGGCTGTCCCCAGGCCCACCCTGTCACTCTGTGCTGCCCTGACACACCTGGCCACCTCTGCCACTTCCCAACTACATCCTCCAAGCAGCGTAAGTGCTGTTCAGGGCCGCAGGAAAGCTGAGGGACATGACAGACAGGCAGGAACTCAGGAGAAACAGGAGAGGAGACGGTGGTCACCAGGGCCGGGAGGCAGGGAGCGCCGAGGCCGGAGGCTGCCGTGCTGGAGGAGGGAGAAGGCCTCAAGGGAAGCAGGAAGGAGGGGCAGCAAGGGACGGGGTGGGCATGCCCAGCCTCACGCACGAGGCCTCATGCCAACAAGGCACTCACGTGTGCTCAGGAGGCCATGGAGACAGGGTGGAGGAGCAGGCCCCACCCCGCGGCTCACCTATCGTGGTGAATGATGAGGCTGATGGCCTCGAAGAGCACGGCGTTCTTGGCATTTGAGTGCTGGACCTTCTTCGACTTGGGTGGCTCCTGGGCCTTGTTCAGAACAGTCTCCAGACACTCGGTCAGGCGGCCTCGCACTGCAGGGTCTTCTGGGCAGAACAGACAGCGGTCAGCGACTCTTCCCACCCCCCATTGCAGCTGCAGCTGCGGGCACATCACCTCCCTGCTGTGAGAAAACGTGTAAAAGCGTCCGTGTTCGAGGGAGTGGTGGGAGCCGGGCACCTCACACGGGCAGTGCAGATGACACGTGGAGGGAGCACTGCTGAGATGACGCGGATACACTGAGAAATGAGACACGTTTATCGAGACAAGGACAAGACGTACAATGTTAGAAAAGAGGGGCCATAAAGTCTATTCTACCAACTCTCACTACAGAAACAGAAAAGATGGTATCAAAAGCAATGAAAAGAAAAGGACATTTTTAAAGTTCTGCTCAAGCCAAAAGGAAAAATAATGGCTCCAAAATGCATCAGCAGGAAAACACCAGCAACAACTTGTCAGCACAGCCACGGACCAGCAGCAGGCAAGCTGCAGACACACCTGCTGTCAGCAGGGACAGTGCCCGAGAGCCGGGGAGGGTCTAGAGCCGTCCCCGAGAAAGAACTGGAGCGTAAGCCTGAAGATGGGACGAGAAGGGGGACCCACGAGGGACACACACTGGGCGAGTCATCGCACCCAGCCCTGCAGAAAGAAGACTGGCAGCTGAGGGGAGCCGGGCAGGCTGGGAAGCCCTGCGGACTGTACGGGCTGGGGTGTGTGCCTCAGGTGGAGGAGGCACATCCGGGCTCAAGCTCAGCCCCCGCAGTCCCAGGCTGGGCTGCGGCAGGGTGGGCGGCTGAAGCACTGACAGGTTTCAGGCACGTCTCCAGCAAGAAACTCCACTTCTGGGGACTTACCTCCGGGGCGAATCTAACTCTCCCCAATGAACATAAAATACCCTTCCCGTGCATAGGGAGACACAGAGACTGAGCAACAACTCAGGAGGATCAAAGCTTCTAGTGGTCTCACGTTTTGACAAAAAGACCATTCCGGAACCCTGCACAGAACTGGAGCGCACAGAATGTGATCAGCCCAGTCGTCATGCCTGCCCTGCCGCAGCGCTGTGGCAGCAGGTCCGGAGGGCACAGGCAGGCCACAGGCAGGAGCCAGCACCCAGCCCGGCGTGGAAGGCCTACCTGGGGGCGGGTAGCACTGCAGCAGCCTGAGCAGCTTCACGGACAGCCAGGGGGCCGGCACGAAGTAGTAAGTGTAATCCTGCAGGTCCGTGGAAGCCGACGTCACAATCTGTGAGGCAGCACAGGGTGGACACGCGGTGAGTGGGTGTCACCAAGAGGCCCCACACTGTCTCCTAGCACACAGTGACTGCGAAAATGTTTCCTTGAAAAACTCCTTGAAGTGGTTCCCAAGAATATTTAATACAGCATCTACGTTTCTGGTGAAAGAGCCAGCAGAGAAACAGCACCCACGGGAGGGCCAGCACCCAAAGCAGGAGAGAGCTCCACCCAGGCCTTCCCTGTGCAGTGCGGAGTGAGGGGGTGCTAAAGAGCACCATCCCCTCAGAGGAAGAAGCCAACATCCTGGCGCCCCACCCACAGCAGACCATTCTGTTCACTCCCTCTGCCGGCTCCACCTCCGTGACCCACGCGGTCCAGGCGGGCAGGCTGTCCAGCAGCCCACAAGCTCACAGGCACGCAGAGCCTCAGTGAGCAGTCGGGAAGGCTCTCCCTGCTCACCCTGCGGCGCCAGGCAGGGTGGATGGCTCAGTAGCCCCCACACAGCAGGCAGCAGCACCCTCACCTGCAAACACGGCTTGTGCAGCTAACACAGGAGTGAAAGTTAGAGCTTTAATGTCCAAACCGGAAACAAACAACAATAAACCCGCAGATGCTCAAGGGTTAGAAAGAGACTCACAAACTACCCTCAAGCAAAGACATAAGCATGGCCGCTCTGGTGGAGAAGTGGTTGGGTCAGTCGCCTCTGAGGGCACAGGCCACACACCCCTGGTTCGAGTGCTGGGGCCGGGGAAGCGGCCCATGTGACACCTAAACAAAACAAAGTGCTCCTTCCTCCTCTCTTCCTGCCTGCCTTTGCTCACTTTCATTCCGTCCTGTACTTTTCCTTTAAAAAACAAAAGGAAAGGGACACATCACAACACACCCCCAAACAGAATAACTTTCTGTCGACACAACTGAATAATTAGAGAAATTAGCAAAGGTCAAGAAATGCAACTTAACTATAGTTAATAAGAGAAAATATAAATGGTTTCCTAACTGATTAACTACACAGAACCACAATCAGAACCTTTTCCACAAAGAAAATCCCCAGTCTTGTGTTTCACCAGCTAAGGACAGCCGCGCGAGCTGCAGATGGAGCAGACCCAGGCAGCCCACAGGTGGTTTACCACACACACATGCACACACAGTGAGTCACCTAAGAAGTCAGCGATTTGTCATCGAGAAGTCATCAAGAAGAGCATTTTAAAAACAAAGTCGAGAGGCTAACAGAAGACTCAGAGCCTCCGCAAGTTATAAAGCATGACTGAGGAAATACAGACTAATCAGGAGATGTCCTGTGTCCACAGATTCGAAGAGGCAGAGCTGAAGGACAGCGGGCTGTCCCTGCAGGGGCTCTGGGCAGGGACAGGGTCTCAGGACAGTTCCCCGACACACCCACCGTTGCTACAGACAGGAGCAGAGAAATCCGGGGCCTCGTGACCCCTGCGGCCTCACAGAGTGTGGGCACCAGACAGCTGGGCACCGTTCAAGAAGAGCATCGTCCTACACAGAAGCCTGTCCTGAGAGGGCAGCAGCCAGGCAGGAAGGGTGGTGGACTTGAGCATACACAGCACAGAATTTCTGGCCAGAGTGCTTGTCAGCAGAGTCAAAGGCCAACAGGACAGGGTGTGTGGACAGACAGGCGGCTTTGTACGGCTCACCCATGTGACCAATCAAGTGTTCACCTCTGAAACATAGAAAGAGCTTCGAGAACACAACAACGACAACTGCAGAAAAACAGGCAAAGACTTAACAGGCACTTCCCAAAAGAGGGCAGCCCCAAGAGCAGTCGACGGGGGCGCCACCCCGCAGGCTGAGGTGTAGGCCCGGGGCGCGCAGAGCGCCGGCCCACAGGCCGCGAGCTGCTGCAGCACCGCCTGTGCTCGGGCTGCCGCCTGCGGCCCAGCCAGCCCCACGGACGACCCGCCAGCGCTGCGCACAGGAGCCAGGAGACGCCTGAGGTGGGCACAGCAGGCCACACCCAGTATCCCTGACGCGTGGGAAGACGCGGTCCTGTGTGGTGCGTGTCCCACACTTGGGTCGCGCACACATTTCGTGCTGCCACGGCGCCAAACACCAAGAACCATCAGGGCAGTCCGAGCACGGAGAAGGCCGAAACCAGCCCAAGCCGCGGGGATGCCGAGGAGGGGCGGACACCACACTGCGGCGATGGTACCGTGGTGGCGCTCCACGTGGGCAGCACCGTGCTGAGCCCACAGGGAGCCCGAAGGGAAGCCCTCGCCACGCAGCAAGCGCAGGCGTGATGTCACCCTAACCCGCAGACAGTGGTTCTAAGAGGAAACGAATGTGCTGGCTGAACGAATAACCCAGCCCACCCTGACCTCCGCCCCTGCCCACAGCAGACTTACCCTGCTCAGTCTGGACACAGCCAGAGACACCGAGGTCTTGAACTCTTCGGGGTTCTTCTGCGCCAAGGTGGTGATGAGACTCGTGGCAGCCGTCACCACGCCCTGGAGAAGCATACACGCGTGTGCTCCCTGCAGTCAGACACAGGCTGAGGTCTCATTTTACTCATTTCACAACACAGCATGGACAGCCACAGCCCGGCTGCCCACGGGCCACCAGCCAAGTCCAGGCAAGCGCAGCCTTTTGGGGAAGTTTCCTCACTGTCTCAGGGACACCGAACACTGCAATCGGTCAACCCTGCCAGTAGGGCCAGCAGCGGGCGGCTCGGCCTGCCTCCACCTGCTGACTGCCTTCTCTGACCCTGTGGTCACGGCACACTGCCCAGCGCCCACTGCTCTCTGAGGACTGCAGGGGACATGCATCGTCAGACTCATTTCAACCATCACTATCCACAGGTGAGATGGTGGAGGACGGAAATTTCGGGCCCATGCTTCCCCTCTTTGAAAAGGATCCCAGCTATGCCTCTGCCCCGGCTCCTTGACACACTGCCAGGCCAGCGGAGGCCTGGCGCAGGCGTCGGTGCTCAGGCTCCGCCACACAGCACAGGGCCTTGCTGTTATGGCCAACTCTGGTCTCCTGGAGGAAGAGCTTGGTTCGGGAAAGAGTCTCTCACAAGTATAAAAGAACAATAACGTGTATTGACCACGAAGATGCGGAGTCATTCCAGGAGGTGTCCCAAGAGTCACCACGTCAGCCCTCCTCCCCTGCCGCCCAAGCTGGCAGGGGGCAGCTGAGCTGCCACCTCCTCAAGGAGATAGGGTGAGACCGGGAGCAGCCATGCTGCCTTGGTGCCAGTGGGACGTGAGACGACGACAGAGAAGGGCCTCGCAGCCCACATCCATGCCCCCATGTGCAGAGCGAATGTCAGCAGGGCCACGCAGGTGCGGCATCTGTATAGCTGAAGGCAGGGACTCACCTCCAGTGGGAGTAGGATCTGGTGCTCAGGGAGACAGCCAGTCTCCTTCCTGCCTTCTGGCGCTGCAGAGAGCTGACGTCAGGGCCCATGAAGCCCACAGCCCTGCCCTCTGGCCCACAGCGAGGAGCAGGGGCTCCTTCTAAGTCTCCGCTTCAGCCCTTCCCTCCCCGCCAGGCCAGCCCCATCCACATGGCACCTGCACCGCTGGGGCCACTCCACCGGTCCTGCTCTGAGACTCAGGCCAACCCGACATGGAACTGGGCCTGTCCCCGCCACCCCGCCACCCCGCCATACCCTGCCGTCCATGCCCACGATCTGAAGGCTGCGTGTGCTCGATGGGATGGACAGCTGATGCTTCCGGGGATGCCTGGGTTCAGGCCTGCTGGCCAAAGTGGGAGGTGTCATACACAAAAGTCACAGCCACAGAAGGACAGCCAGCAAAGACATGTCTGACAGAAGCAGGCAGGAGCAAGAGTGGTGGGGCCCATTACCTTCCTCACCTCAGCCGTTGCCGGAGCCCAGAGCCCAGGCTGCAGGCAGTACCCCTGCATGCAGACACACAAGAGCCCCGCCCACAGCGGGTGCAGAATGGTGGCGTGTCAAACGAGGACTCGGGCTGCAGAGGCACCCCACCTGCTTGCCTGCCCGACAGCACTCCACGTGGGCACCGAGGGCAGGTGGCCTTTGGAAGCTTCCCTTACAGAGAGCAGCTGACAACACAGCCAGAGTCCATGACCTCATCACCAGTCTTGATGGCGACCCCAGGCAACCCACCTGGCTCCCAACAGCAGGGGCGGGTCTGAACGGGACACACGCACGACTGCCGAGGAAGAAGCACCGACTCCTCCCACGACACCACGGCCCCTTGGGGAAAGGCAGTGGCTCAGACCCCAGGCTTCATGGGGTGCAGGGGAGGCGCACGGTCGGAGTGGATGAGATGGCACCCACAGGTGTGTAACGTTCAGGAAACGAGTGGCCGCCAGTGGCATGCTCCCTAGTGCTCTGCAGGGAGAGCCTTCTGCTGCACTGCAGCCCCTCGTCCACAGCAGAGTCCAGGAACAACAGGCCGTCTGCAGAGCGTCTGCCCCTTCCTGGCCACTAGTCCCCAGTGGCCCCCCAAGGGGCAGGATGTGCGCTTCTATCTAATCACAACCTCTCAACACTCGTCGCCTCTGACACAGAGTAATGGCAGGGCGGGGCAGTTCGTGGAGTGGACAGTCAGACTGCAGGCCGGCACTGGGGTTGGGACCCCAGGACACACCACCGTAGCCTAACCAAGGCGGTCACGGGATGTCCTCACTGGAGAGCCTCATTTCCAGATGCTGACCTCCGCCTGCTCGCTGTCAACGCCAGCGCACAACAGGTCCTGGTGCTCGTGGGTGAGGGGTGTCCAGAGACCACCGGCTCGCGCTGCCTGCCTGCAGGCACTCACAGGCTTGGCGGGCTTGGTGTCCCCTGGCACCGTCAGCCCACTCCCAGAAAGACTCACCAGGTGCTGGTCGTTGAGCAGGTGCACCACACGGGATGTCCAGTCGCCCATGGGCACCAGATCAGGAGATGTTCTGTACAGACGCAGCAGACACAGAGCCGCACTCTGCTTCACGCTGTCCATAGTGTCTCTGAAAGAAAGGTCAGCGGTTGCTCGAGACCACGCCGGCGCCACGGCGCTGGGGACCAGGCTGGCACCGTGGCCCATGAGTCAGGCGTAGCCTGGAGCCGCAGGGACAAGCACACAGGCGGGGGCGCAGCGACAGCCAGAACAAGGCTGCTTCGACCACCCACATGGTCAGCTGACAGCCTCCTCCTGCAGGGTCTCCAAGTGACCTGGACAGTGACAGCGCCTGCTCTCAGAGCGTCTCCACACACTTCACAGCAATCGTAGTCATGAAAGGCCCTTGCTGTCACCTGCCACCCCCCGGCACCCTGCTGTCAACTACTGCCAACCAGTGCTGTTCCAAACTCCTGCAGAGCCACCAGGTCAGCCCACTTGGCTTCTCCCCAGGGACGAGGAGGGTTTCCACAGACCCTTAGGATTTGGGTGCCTGCCCTCCCCAAGCAATGCTTCTGAGACGGGCACACAGGAAGGCCTTGCGCCCCGGCCAGCCCGTGCGAAGCGGTGCCCTTTGGCTTGGGTTGGCGCAGCTGGAAGAGCTCTCATCTACTTCCTCAGGCTCTGGGGAGGAGGGCTTGCCTGGACTGCACCCCAGATCCAACCCGCATTTCTCCTCCCACCTGTCGCCTGTCCTCCAGTTCTGAGGTGGGAAGACGTGCACAGTCCATGAAGTCAAGTTGTCACATTTCGTTTCCTGAACCTGAGACATGAGGCACGTACCCAGCCACAAGGATTTTAGGGATCTCCCCGGCAAATGCCTCGGCCATCTCCCGGCTGCCCACGTTGGCAATGCAGTGCAGGGCCAGGCCCATGAATGTGGGGTTTCGGCTCGCCAGGTCATTCTTGATGGCGTTGTTGATCAGGCGGATGAGTTCGCTGTTGGAGTTCACCAGCACAGAGATGAAAAGGTAACCCTGGGTGTGGAGAGCGGAGGGCGGACAGCTCACCACAACCTTCGTCCAGTCGTGGGGCTGCGGCACCGCCCTGCGGTGGGGGCGTGGCACCGCTCCAGGCCTCGGGTGAGGGGCACTTCCCACCTGACAGCCTGGTCTCCACTTCCACCCCGCCCAGCCGTCCGGGCCGAAGTGCCACCCATGTGACCTCAGAACCTGGCTGACCCCAGCCTCGTTCACTTCTCCAGTGACACCAAAAAATGAGCCTCGCCGTGGCCTCAGGAAGATGGGGACCTTTGGCGGCTACTGCCCTCCCCTGACTGCACGTCTGGACCCACTTCCCTCACTCCCAGCAGACTCTGTGCCTATGGCACCCACACACAGGAGGACAAGGACTCTGCGATCACTGACCACGCAGGTCAAACTCCTACAGTGTCTTCACTGTCAGGAGTAAGGCTGCTCTGCCCACGCTCATCCCTCCCAACAGCTCAGGACGCCCTCCCTGGCTGGAGTCCCTCAGGGTCCCAGGGGGCTTGCACTCCTCTCCCTGTCTGGGGGCTGGTCAACATGTGCTCTGCATTTCTGTGGCTCTCCAGTGCCGTCCTCCGGACAAGAGCAGGACTCATGTTTTGGGTCACACGCTCCCAGGGGTCTCCCCAAAATACCGCCTGGTCCATGAGAGACACCTAACAGAAATCTTGGGGCAACCAGAGTATTTTTCACTTTCAGCAAGTTAATGTGTTTGCCAAGAGGAAATGTTACTTTCTAACACTGGAGAAAACAAAGAGAAACAATGTTACTGTACAGGGAGCAGGAGAGCAAGCCTGCAGGAGCCCAGGCCGGCTGCCACCGCTGCCTGGAGCAGAGCCGTGGGGAGGTGAGGGCGCACAGCCCCCTGCCACAGCTCTTCAACTAGGTGAGCGCGAGAGGTCGCAGGAGGGGCAGGAGACAAAGGAAACTCCCTCCCTACCCACTGGGGAAACGCCCACCTCCCACCCCGGTCTCCGGCAGAACCACTCTGAGCACAGGGAAGCCCCAGACTGGACGCAAGTTGCAGAAGAAAGCTCAGGAGACCCACCCAGGAAGAAGCCCTCCCGAGATATCACCACTGCTGGGCTCCCAGAGGGGCCGCAAAGCAGGGAAGGCCCTGGGCCGGGGTCTGCCCCTGGGGCGGGGGAGCCGCAACTCGGCCGGCCCAGCCTCACCCGGCAACACTCACAATCTGCTTCTCCGTGTATCTGTTGGAGCTCAGCAGGTTCACGGCTTCCATGTGTCCAAAGTCAATGTCGTGACCCAGGAGAAAGATGAAGAGCAGCTTGCAGACGTATTTCTTTTTACTGTAGCCATCAAGAGCCTTGTCACCTGCAGAGCGGTGGGCGAGCAGGGAGGACAGGCAGCCCATCAGCAGGGTCCGGCAGCAGCAGGCCCCTCCAGCAGACGCCACAGACACTGCACGGCTTCGAGCGGCCCTACCCCAGGCCCAGCAACCCGGACAAAACGGAGACCTGGCCGCAAGCTGCGCCTGGGCAGCTGGCGGTTCAGCAGGCTGGACCCTTGGGAGCCTCGCTGCACCCTGCCACCACTGCGCCCGGGCACTGCCGCCAACTGCCCACACCCAGTTCATCTTCTGAATGTTTTAAGGAAAGGCGCAGGCAAGAATGGAGGTGAGAAGGCAGGCAGGCAGAAAGAGAGGAGGGAGGAGCACTTCACTGTGTTTTTACTTAGTTGTCACACTTTTTGTCCGCCCCCTTCCCAACCCAGGACTCAAACCCCAGGGGTGTAGGCCTGAGTCCTTCGGAGGCGACTGACCCCACCACTGCTCCACCAGGGGGCGCCAAAGCGTTTATTAATTTAGGCAAATGAACACATCTAGTCTTCCATGTCGGGACGGTTTCAGGACAAATCACCACCTATGAAAATCGCGCACCAGAAAGACCTCGTTTCTGTTCATGCGAGTCGAACTGGGCATCTCAGTGGAGGTGACGGCAAATTCAAAACACGTCACTGGCAGAAAGCAAATGCCACTTTAAAAAGGGCTACTCAGCCATGGCACTTTCAATACCAGAAGACTTTACCTGAGACGTGCGGGCACCCGAGTCAGCCTCCAGGGACTCGGAGGTGACTCCAGAAAAGGGCCGTCCTCCTGGGTCTGGCTCCTGGAGCACCAGTGCGAGGCCCGTCTGGCACCAGTGTGGCACACTGACTGGAGCGGGAGGACACCAGGCGGTGGGTACCTTGTGTCAGCAGTGGCCTCGGGCTCAAGGAGGGCGTTGAAAAAACCCCTCCAGTCGGATGCTCACACATCTGCAGCTCCCACATTCCCCCACACATTCCCAGCACCTGTCACCTACCCACCTTGGGCCAGGTCCAGACACGGATGTGCTAGAAACCCCTTGTGTGTGAGGCGCCCCCCACAGGGCCTGCAGGGTTATTTATTCCCCTGCAGGGAATAAACGCTGTTTGTTCTTTAGGCACCCACAGGGCCTCACAACTGCAGGCTCGCGGGCAGGCTTACCTGCAGGGATTCTTGGGTACAGGGCCGAAGACCCGGGTACCTCTCTGTGTGGCTGTGCCAGTGGGGCGCTGGAGGACGTGGTGCAGGAAGGGGAGGCTGGAGCAGCTCTGGGCTCCCATAGTAACCTCTCAGCCTCGCCCTGGCCAAAACCTCCCCACGACTGTCTCAACATGACCCCGTTCCCGGGCACCACACCAGCACCCAGATTCCCTCTTGAGCCCCAGAGGTACACCTGTGGCCGGGAGGCCCTCCCCAAGGCCCTGACCAGTGCCCTGACCAGCCAAGCCCACGCCCTCCCTGCCCGCCTCAGAGGAGGCCCTCCAACCCAGCCCTGCCTCAGGGCGCTCCTCCAGTTCTGGGGCACACAGTCGCAGCATGTCCTACCGCCATCTCTCTGCAGAGCTCAGAACCCTGGAGCACACGTCCCTCTACCTCACAGTGGGCATTTGCACCCCCACCCCCACAGCCCCAACCAATCTACCCTCAAAACCTGAGAGGTTTCTAATCATTTCAAAATGCTAAACCAAATCTTTTCTGAGCGTGAAAGGGAGACGATGGAGGTGCTGTCTGTGCTCCCGCTTGCTGTGAAGGTCAGAGGCAGCCGTGTGGGCCTCCTGAGTAAGGACAGGCTCTCTGGCCTCAGGGGCCAACACAGGGAGCAGCCCAGGGCTGAGCAGGGCCTGCGACGGGGTCACCAAGGAGAACTACAGGCACTGGAGACGTCACACTCAGCAAGTGCAGCACGTGAAAATGCTGCTCAGTGTGACTAAACCTGACTTTATAACAAAAGATGGAGCAGTTAAAACCCCAAACTGGAGAGTAGCTCAGCCCTGGGGATAAGGGGACAGACATGCTCCCCATACCCTCCAGGTCAGTGCCAGACAGCCCCATCGTACCCCTGACCCCCCGACTGGAGCTCCTACGCAGGTGAGTGAACTGAACAAAGAAGCAAAAGAGTTGTGTGATGAAGACGAGATGCTGTGGAAGAAACAGGAGGGGACACAGACAAGCGCAGTCCCTGCTCATGGACAGGATAGTCAACATTGTTGAAGTGGCCGTCTTACCTAAAGCAACACACAAGTTTAATGCAATCCCCATGAAAATCCATCGACATTTCTTCAAGAAAATAAACAAAATGACTTAAATTGTAAGGAATCAGAGCCCTGGCAGAGCAGCAGTTGGTCAATTGCCTCCAAAGGCCACAGACCACCCACCCCTGGGTTCAAGTCCTGGGTCCAGGGGGGAAACAAACAGTGTGAGCAAAAGTGCTCCCCCTCCTCTCTCTTCCTGTCTGCCTGCCTTTTTCTTTCTGCTTGCATCTTTCCTTGAAAATAAAATTGTATGGAATTATAAAAGATCCCAAAGAGCCAAAGCAATCACGAGAAAAATGAACAAATGTGGAGGGATCCCTCCCAGATTTCAAAATATACTACAAAGCATTAGTAATTAAAACAGTATGGTACTGGAATAAAAACATAAACATCACTGAAATGATGAATCCCCAGAAATATTCACACACACACACACACACACACACACACACACACACACACACACACACACACAGAGTCAGTCAACTTACTACAAAGGAACCAAGAAGAACATACAATGGAGAAAGGAAAGTCTTCTGAACCAGTGGTGATGGAGAACCAGACACACAGGCAAAAGAACGAAGCCGGAGCACTCCGTGACACCCACACAGAAATTAACTCAAAGTGGACTGGAGTCCTGGATATAAAACCTGAAACCATGAATTACTAATTACACAGAAACAACGTGAGCAGTATGTTCCACGATACGACTCCACTGTCAGGGAAACAAAGTCAAAATTAGCCACCTATCAACACTGTGGTGGCTGTCAGCACGCACAGAGACGGGCGCTGGGGCCACCTGCCCCTGTGCCTCCCAGTACCCTGCCCATCCGTCATGCTCAGCGTGCTCTTCTCATAGAGAAGCCGGAGACCCACAGGCGAATGGAAGCCTCTGCTTTAGACTCTGGTTTGGAAGTGGCGCCCAGCGCAGGCCATCTACACACCATGTGGATGACACCTCCGATGAGAGCAGGCTTGGCATAAGTAGGGGACACAGTTTTCCTGATGACCAGGTCTTAATTCCAGATGCAGTACTTCTAGTGTCCAAGGGCTGTCCAGGGGTTATCACCTTCTGTCTTTGCTGTCCAGTAGTTTCCTTCTACACACACTTTCGACACAGGACAGCGCCGCTCACACGACGATGCTTTAAATTCACCGACTTGTCTATCATGTCTGTTTCCCTCTCACCTGCACCTCTGACCCCTCACACGCACTGCTTCCGGCCTGACGCACAGCCTTCAGGGCGAGCCGGGCCCCACAGTGCAGGCATAGCCTGGAGCACGGACCCCGGCTCTGCTCGCTGCCCGTTCATGCCCAGGACAGCCCATCCTCCGTCTGGCTACTTCCCAGACTTCTTGCCTTTGGGTTTCTGCATTTCACAACCACGTGTCCAGGTGTCAAGTTTATTTTATGTAACTCGTGTGTCGATCTGTCGTTTGGGGAGTGCCACGAATTCTTAACAGTTCGGTGGTCACGCCATCTCACCACACTGGGCTCACCATGCTAGGCCTTTACCACACGCCGCGTCTCCTACTGCTCTGCTGTTTTCGCTGTGCGTGCCCCTTTCCACCTTCAGGACGGCCCCTGCCTAGCCTTCCAAACACGAGATCTCTGCTAACCCGTGGTCCCATCGCTGCTGCTCTACCGTGGCAAGTGTCCATTGCAGATTTCTATTATTTCAGATCTGTCACTTTGAACATCTTCCAAGCTTCCTGCTGGAAGTCCAGGTTTGCCTTTCATTTCTTCAGACATGGCAGACAGTTGTCCCTTACAGCCTCACTCTGCGGCATCTCTGGCTCCTGCTCGCAACAGTCTGACACTCCTGGATGCTCTGGGATGTTAATGAGAAAGTCAGCTGCAGGAAGCACCTGTGGCCACATGACACCAAATCTGCCTCCAGAGAAGACTGCTATCCTTACCCTAATCCAAGCGCAAGGCTCAGTCGCAAGTCTGTGAGGATGGCCAGTCCTGGTCACCCTGCGGGGCGCAGTTTAAAGTGGAAGGAATCACCACGGTTGTGGGGCTCGGATTTTGGTGTTTCTCCCTCTAGACCAAGATCAGTCACCTCTCAGGCCAGGCACTCTGGGGCAGGGGCTGTCCTGTGCATGGGCCAGGGGGAGGCAGGGGTGCTTGGCAGCGTCCCCAGCCTCTCACCGAGGTGTCAGTAGCGCACCCTGTCCCCAGTATGACACCCAAAGATGACTTCAGGTCCTGTCGAATGTGCCCCCAGCAGGCAAGGCCTCCCTCACTGAAAACCCGCTTCCAGATTTCAGAGGCGACCGGAAGTGCAGCTCAGGTTCAGGACTGTTCTTGGGATTTCAAACGGCCTCACGGCATACACAGCTGAGAGCTGTCCTTGCTAAGGGCCATGCCCTTCTCCTAGAGAAGGATGACAGCTCTCTCTTCTCCTGTGACTCTAGGATGTTTTCAAGATGTCTTTAGCTGTGCTTGGTGGCTTCGGTGGAGGGGTCAGCCTAAGCCTGCACTGTCCAAGGGAGTGGCCTCCAGCCACGTGTGGCAGCAGAGACATGCAGTGTGGCTGGTCCAAAAGTGTGCGCACTCAGTGTGAAGCACGCACAGACCCTCCAAGACTTGGCATAAAACGCAGAGTATCTCCGTAAGTTTCCTACTGATTACATGTTACAATGATGATATTTTAGGTTAAATATGATATATTAAAATTAGTTTCACCTACTTCTTTTTACTTACCTTTTAATGTGGCTACTAGAAAACTGAGAACTGTTTACGCGCACTTGTGACTTGCGTGACGGCTCTCCGGGCCTCCAGGTCTAAACTATCGACCCCCCATGCCTGGAAACGATGTCGTCCAGCAGGCACATTTTTAAAGACATGGTGTCAATTTTCTCCAATATCTGTTACTACTCTGGCAAAACACGTGGTCAGTAAAAGCCAGCCGGTTAGTAAAGAGAGGAGGGCTTAGCTTTAGACGGGCGCAGGGCAGAGAAATGAGAGAAGTCTTCTTGGGACAACTTAGGATTTAATAACTCGATAAAGTCTCTCATCTTAAAGTGAGATGTCAATTAGATTACTGGTCTAAAACCTACATAGGCTCAGATTCGGAGAGAAGATTTGCCACTTTAAGGACACCAGCTCTTTTTACAACACCACCTCGAGTGCCCGCGCCTCTGTGGCTGACGGCTGAGGCGCAGGCTCTGGGAGCCATGGACCAGGCTTGAGATCCATGGTCACGGGAGGAAAAATTTATAGCCACAAGATGACTGACACTGATTACAGGCAGTGACTTTCCATCCAGCTCAAACCATTGCAGTCAGTGCAGCAGAGCACCCTGGTGGAGTAGCGGTTTGGCCCATCACCTCCGAAGGAGCACAGTTCATATACATCCCTAGGATCCTGGTCGGGGGAATCTACCAGTGTGAACAACTACATGAAAATAAATAAATGCTCCCTCCTCCTCTCTCTCCCTGCCTGCCTGCTTGCCTTCATTCCTGCCTGTGCCTTTCTTTTAAAAAAGGAACGAGCGCTACGCCGGGCCAGACGCGGGAGCCACCTGACTGTCGCGTCCCCCTCCGTGACACTCCGGAAAGGGCAGCACCATGGAGCAGTGGGAGGACTAGAGGCTGGGGCGGGAGGGCGGACAGCGGAGCAGAGGGGTTTCCGGGGCCATGACCCACACGGCGTGACACTATGATGACCGACAGTGACCTGTCCACACCCAGAGCTGTCCACACCCAGAGCGCACCCACAAGAGTGGTCTTCATGCAAAGTGGACTTCGAGTGATCGTGGGGTGCTCATCGAGGCTCACCAGTGTGACAAACGTGCCCTCTGGGAGGTTTCAGTGTGTGAAGGCAGAAGGGAAACCTCTGTCTTCTCAATTTTGCTGTGAATCTAAAAGCACACTTAAAAAGTCTTAAGAGAAAAGCATAACTTAAAAAAAAAATCTTAAAATACTGTTAAAGACACCACCTCAACCGAAAAAGTGAAAACAGAAATTAGAAAATGGCCGCACACACGCTTTCTGGAGCGTCGCTTCTAGAGGGGTTCTCGGGCCAGGCTGAAAACACTCAAACATGACACTCCTCTAACAGCGTATACCAGTTAGTAACAACTCAAAGCCCAGGTTCATCACTGTCAGGAAAAGGCACCCATTCTCAAGCCCTGAACAAAGCACCCGCAACATGAAGTTCTGCTCCCCACCCGCTCCTGTGGGCCCCATGGCTCAGGCTGAACGATGCCACCTACTCGCGGTTCCTGGGCAGCCTCAGTCGCACTCGTGACTGAAGAGCTCAGACGGCGCCAGGCCCCAAACCATGTATGGAGAAGCCTGAAAAGACAGGACTTAGCGGGCAAAGCGGGCTCTCACAAACGTGTCAGATGACCGAGGGAAGCCCACGCTGTTCGCCATCAGGCCTGTGCTCAGGGAGGTGATGCTCACAAGCTGGCTCCCAGGTCACCCTGAAAGCCCAGTCATCGACACACTGCGCGTCATGGCAGGGAGTGCGTAGCTGCCATCTCAGACAAGTCAAGCTCTCCCCTCCTGAGGCACAGGCAGGAGACACACCTGCCGCGCTCTGCCTTGGCACACACTGGGCCCTGAGCCAACGTGGGTGCTGTGCCGCCGGCCGGTCCTGGACGGTCAGTCCTCTCCTCCGCGCTACACTCATCACCAAACACTGGGCAACAGCTGTCAGACCTGCCACCCGCTCGTGCTGCGGGGGCCGTGAGGGACACCTAATGTACTCGCAGTGGTAGGGACAGCAGTGCGCTGCAGTGACAGGGACACTTGCGGGGACACCGACTGGACTGACACTTCAGTGGCAATGAAGCACTCACAATAATGAATGTGGCAAAGGAATCTTAATGTCTACAATGTTACACATCAAGTTTATTCAACAGAGACTTGGTTGTAGCATTAAGAATACACTAGAAAATAAGCATATTTTAATGCCAATAAAGTCAGGACAGTCATTGTACTGAGAACTCTGAAGTTAAAATGAATAAAGATGGTATCAAAAAGTTTAGTCCTACTACATAAAATTTGCAGCAGAAAAACTCATTCAATGGGTGAAACTCTTACCTTTAAATTTTGATCTGATGTTTGCCAGTTCTTTGTTTATTCTCTTTATTTCTGCTTCTTTGCTTTTGCCTAAAAAGGAGAGCACAGCACATCATCTGACTGATCTCCAAAGCAGCGGCCGCGCCCCGCCAAGAGGACGTCAGAACCAGAGGCGAAGCCTGGCCTCGGGAGCTGCGGGGGGCCTGGCCACCGGCTGCAGCCCGTCCCGCGGGGCCCCACTCTGCCCCAGGCGACGGCCGGTCCGCAGACGGGGAGCACGCCAGCTCCTGAGTGACACCTAACACGGGTCTCCACCACCACAGACAACACTCTAAGAACAAACGACAACAGGCTTCCAGCCTTCTCTGCTAAGAAAGTCGTCTGAGTTGGCTTCACAGCAACACTGCAGGGTCTGCGAACCCTGCACCTGGAGACGGCCGGAGGCACACCCGGCTGGCTGTCCTGGCTGTCGCCACCTCCAGCGCGTCCCCTCCAGGGCTGTGCTCGGTCGGCTCAGCAGCCCCTGCAGGGGCAGCGGCGAGGCTTCAGCCTCACGCGTCCTAGCCAGGCTCTGGGGGACTGCGGACACCAGAAAGCCTCCAGCACATAGGCCGAGGGGACACAAGTCTGCACTCGCGCCCCTCTGGAAGCAGGAGTGAGGGTCGCTCTCAGGAACCCTGGAGGCAGAGCCTGCTGAAGGACAACGCTTGCGGAAGCAAAGACCCACACCCTCCCCTCCAGAGCCGCCCGGCCTAACAGCAGCACCTCTTTGAAACACATCTCTCCTTCCCACCAAGGTGTCCGCCTCCCCCCAGGACACCCCAAACTACCCCTTCCTGTCACTCCAAACTTGGGTGAAAGGAGACTGCCCAGGTGCTGCACCAAAGGGACGCCTCCTCGGGGCCAGCCGGGCCCCAGAGGCCCTGCCAGGCGCTGGGCCAGGAGCTGAGGCGGGACTGGGCCCAAACGAGCGGCTCAAGGCAGCCAGCTCCGGGAGAGCTGGGCTAGGGTGCAGCTGGGAGCATCCCGCCACCCCTCTGTCCACTCCTCTGGGCCCCCGGACCTCCTGGTATGGAGCGAGGCCACTGCAGGCACCCAACCCAAAGCACGAAGCTGTGGGAGCTCCCTGAAGAAGTGGGGGCCGCGGAGAGCGGGGCTAGTGCCCAGGGACAGGTCAAGGACGTGCTTCCTTAAGTCTGTCCCAACAGGACCATCTTCCCGAGGCTGGCTCTCCGGGGCTCAGCAGAGGGCCGACAAACAGTCTGAACAAATCTCAACAGAAGTCACAGGACAGGCCGTGGTTATCAGCGGGTGGGAAGGAGCAGGGAAGGAAGGAAGCAGGGACCAACATTTTTTTAAGTGAAAAAACACCGAGCCTTGCAGCACAGTGAGACGGCTTCCCCCAGCCTGGACTGAGTGCGGACGAAGCCCTGTGCGCACGCCCTTCTCACAGGGTGTTCTGGGATCTGCTGACCAGCCTCCACTAGGCTGTGGGGTGCTAAGTGAGCCCATGCCACCTCCACGGCCCAGGGCCAGAGCGACCACCAGAGTGGAGTGGCAGAAACATCTTGCACAGAGTGAAGGGGTCAGAACAGAAACAAAAATCATATAAAGGCAGCCCTGATGGAGCAGCAGTTAGGTCAACTGCCTCCAACAGAGCGCAGGCCACACACCCCTGGGTTTGAATACTGGGTCCAGAGGAAAACCGCCAGCATGAACAGCTAAATAAAACGTGAAGTGCTGCTTCCTCTTCTCTCTCGCATATACAGATACAGATACAGATACAGATACAGATGTAGATGGGAGACAGCAGCAGGAGCAAACAAGGTTAATGGGTTAAATCCGCTTTCCCAGGGAGGCTGGCGGTTACTGGGTGGGTCACACCGTGAACCAGAAGCACAGCCTGCGGCTACAGGCACAGCTGGCACAGGTGCCCCCGGCATGCGCCACACGGGGCAAGGAGAAGGGCTGCCACCCAGCGCCTGTGCTGCTTGCCCCCACACTGTGGTCTCAAACCCAGGTCCACAGCTTTCATAGCCTGTACCTTAGCCACCCGAGAAAAGAGGGGCCAAGGTTCTTTTACTCATTTATCAATCGGTCAGTTTACAACACACAAACATACAGGCACATGTCTTTTTTTATTGTAATTATTCTACACATTAAAATAATTTCCTATTATTGGTCCCCCATTTCTTAAATATATTTCTAACACAACTTTCCCTCCACCAAATCGCCAAGTGTCCTTCCCCGGTGTCCAGTGGGCTCTGTCACCACTTGCCCCCTCCGTCCCGTTCCCTTTTGGTGACCTCAGTTCTGTTGCAGATGTTTCAGGGTTGGTTATGTTTCTGTTCCTTTGTTTTGTCTGCTCACGTTCCACCTGTGAGTGAGGTCATCTGACATCTGTCTTCTTCTGACTTGTTTCACTGAGCATCATCCCCGCTAGGTCCATCCATGTGGATTCACATGACAGGGTTTCCTCTTGTGTAATGTTCCACTGTGTGTATGGACCACGTCTTCTTCATCCATCATCTGACGTGGGGCACTGAGGTCATTTCCAGTTCTCGGCTATTGTGACAGGGCTGCAGGAGACACGGGGGTGCACGCATCGCTGTGATGAGTGCTTTTGCATCTTTGGGGAGATGCCCAGAAGCGGAATGATGGGACCTATGGGATTTCCATCTTCAGTTTTTGAGGAATCTCCGCACTGTTCTCCACTGGGGCTGCACCAGTTTGCACTCCCATCAGCAGTGTAAAAGTGTCCCCTTTCTGCACATCCTCGCCAGCATTTGTGGTTTCCACACTTTTGGAGAATAGTCTGTCTTTCAGGTGAGAGGTGATAATCTCATTGTTGTTTTAATTTGCATTTCCTGATAACCAGCCAGTAGGGACACAATTTCATGTGCCTGTGGGCCTCTGCACGTCCTCTTCAGAAAAGTGTCTCTCCAGTTACTCTTCCCATTTTTATTGGATCGCCTGTTCTTCTGCTGTTGAGTTTTAGGAGTTCTTTGCATATTTTAAATATTAAGCCTTTGTCGGAAATATTGAACGCAAATATCATCTCCCAGTTAGGTTTTGGTGATGTTTTCTTCTGTTGTGAAGAAGCTTTTTAGTTTGATGTAGTCCCTGTTGTTTATTTTTCTTTTTGTTTCCCTTGATGCTGGAGCTGAGTTACACACGTCTCTTTTAGTTAGAGCAGGTCAGGGCCCTGAAGGAGGGCACGGGTGTGTGGTGTCCCCAGAGCAGCCTTGGGTTTGCTGCGTGGCCACCGCACGTCTCTGAGCGACATCCCCCCACAGAAAAGCCAACAAGGCCATCAGACCTCATGGCGCCATGCCTGTGAGCACAGGGACGCGTGAGGATGCAACCGAAGAGCAGAAGAGCCCGAGGCAGACCCTGAACGCGCCCCCAGAGCACCAGGCACTGGAGCAGACTGCTGGCTGCCCCCCAGACTGTCAAGGCCTGGGGGCTGCAGGAGCAGGGAGCCAGAGGCGGGAGGCCGAGGGCCGTGCAGGCGGTGGGAGCAGGGGTGCGTGCCACCCTGGAAAGCCGGCCGGCCCGCTCCTGACAGTTCAGAAACTGACTTCACAGAGGGATGAGCGGCAGGAAAGTTTTGTAGTCGAGTCCATACGAGACCCAAGAGAGAGCGAGGACAGAGCAGAATAACGCCCTACAGACAACGAAAGCCCAGAAAGCCATCCCCACACGCAGGTCAAGCAGGGGCCCCGGTTTCAAAGTCAGAGCAGAATGCGAGCCCGGCGACTGCTGTGGAACCGCGCGAAGCCCCCGGCGGGCAGACGGAGCTGGGAACGTGCTCCAGACCCAGGGGTGGGGTGATGAGCCACAACGAAACAACTAACTGAATAGAAAGGCACTTCATCCTCATCTTCCTTGCCATCTCTCTAAAAGGAAGAGCACTGAAGACATTTAAAAATCCTTTAAAGGCACACAGACATGGGGTAACAGATCCGACCCACCAGATAAAACGCGCTGCAGAAGGAAGAAGAAACGAGAGGGAACACAAGAACGGATGCGGCTCTGAGGAGCACAAGGAGGATCTAAGTAAAAAGCAACGGTGTGACTGGCCCCTGGCGGCACAGTGACGGGACAGCGCCCTGGAGCACCGCGGCCTCTCCGGCTGGTCACCTCGCCTCGTCCAACACGCCAGGGGCAGCAGGCAAGCCGCATGCCCTTCACAAAGGACACAGCAGAGAGCACCCCGTGGGGCCTGGAGAGTAAGTGGAGCAGGACAGGGCTCAGGAGGGGGTGGGACACAGATGGACAGCACCGCCCAGGCGAGGAGCCCCATTCACGAGGACCCCGGCAGACAGCAGACCCCCGTCTGGAGATCTGCCCGAGACCAACCCCCACAAAGCAGAGGTCTGACCCCACAGAAAACCACATGCAGGCCTTGGAATTCTGACCCCAAATGACACATCAACACACATCTAATCAAATTCTGGACTTTAGGGAGAAAGGAAAAAATCCTCTGAACACCTACGAAGTAAAAGACCAAGCCACTTAAACGAAAGGTCCTCAGCCTTCGGCCTGGCTTTACAGGGACGTGCAAGGAAGGGCAGGAGACGAGGCCCTTACAGCTGGCACAGCCCCCTGCCCCACTTATCAGTGGGCCTGCCGTCACCCCCAGCAGCAGCCGAAGGCCCCATGGCCTCAGAGGCGTTCTCCCAGAGCAGAAAGGTCCAGGAGCACGGCCTGGAGAAACGCTGGCTCCAGGCCCAGCCAAGACCCGTGAGCAGCCGGGAGCCCCTGCCCACCAAGGGCAGCGCTTGAAGGCCACAGACCAGTAGGCCATGGCCGAAGCACTCCGGTCCGATGAAGGAACCCCACTGACCAGACGTGGGGCAGCCTAAGTTTCAAAAAGGACAGTAAGTGGAACATGAAATTTCTCAAAAATGTTTAAATTCATGAGCTCAAAAGCACGTTTTATAAACACCTGAGGGAAGGTCACCTTGGCAGAGGATAAGGAGGGAAGGGCCTGGCGCTCCCTCACTGACCCCTGTCCCAGGGTGGGGCCACGAGCACAGCAGCTCCGCCCTCGCCCCGGGCTGCTTTTTCACAGCGGAGAAGGCCTCACAGGGGAGGCCAGAGGACACCCCAAGGAGCAAAGCACCTACTGGCTCGAAGGTGCCGGTCCACAGTGCCCAGGGTGGCTGCGGCGTGAGCTCTTTGCACCAGCAGAGGTGGCGCCTCCTGCCCCAGCACCTCAATTCCCCTTCACCCCATTGACTGAGGAGGCTGGCGCACATGCGTGGCCCCTGCTCCGGGTCTCACCCCCCAGTGCTGGGAAGCCCCGCTTTCTAGGTAGAGAACTGGCTTTGGGGGCAGCGAACGGTGTGCTGGGCTTCAGCAAGCGCTCTCAAGAGGCACTGGCGCAGCAGCTGCGCGGCTCACCAGGCCCGCCGTGGCCCGGCTCCGGAGATGGTGGGCCCACCGAAAAGGCAGCAGTGCTGCGGGCCCTGTGGACGGCGCTGACACAGGCAGATGCCAGGGGACACGGGGCTCTGGTGACAGCCTGGACGAGGCCTTGCCATGGCCCCACAAGCCACAGTTGGCACCGGAAGCAGCAGGGCGTGCCCGGCAGGCAGGCTGGGCAGCAGCTCCGGGTCCCTGAACTGCCAGCCTGTCACTGCCATCACAAGCCATCGTGACTTCTTGTTTGTGAGCTGAACCGACTGACCGCGAGTACCAGTATTCTGGGACAGTCACGTGTCAGAACCGTGTAAATGACAGAACAGATGGCGACAAACCACCAAAACCTTTCGTACTTCTCTGAAATGTTCACTAACATTTGGTCTGAATAAAAAAACATGAGCCTGTATGAAACATTTGTGTGAAGGCCCAAAGGCCAAAGCAGGCCCCGAAGACGTCTGTTTCTGAAGAACGGCACCCCGTTAATCCAGGCTGCAGCTCACGGTGGGCCCCATCGCCTCTCACCTCTGCCCTCGTCAGATGGGCCGCAGCCTTCAGATGGCTGTAAAGACGGCCACCCAGAGAGCAAGCAAAAGTGCACACCCAGCAATCTGGCCTCTGGCATCGCGGGGCAGCTCCAGCCCCTCAGGACACACGCTGGCCTGTCCTTACTCGCTTGACGCGGCAATCGGTGGCCAGTGTCTCCCTGAGGCAGCCTTGCTGAGACAGAAGGCATGTATCACACAACACGTTCTTTTTTAAAGGAAAGGTGCAGGCAGGAACGGAGGGAGGCAGGCAGGAAGAGAGAGGAGGACGACGCATTTTATCCCTTTTTTTCGGGTGGACACCTAGGTGGCTCTCCCCAGACACGAACCCAGGTCCCCAGGATGTATGCGGCCTGCGCCTGGCCAGAGGTAGCAGACCCGACAACCTCCCCGCCCCAGGGTGCATGACACGCTCATTTAAAGCATGTCATTCAATGGCTTTGACAGAATCTCAGAGCTGTGCACTCATCACCACAATCTGCTTCTAGAAAATTTCACACCTACACCGAGAAGTAGACTTGCTGGACGACGCAATTCTGCTGCACATTTTGAGAAGCCGACGAAGTTTTCTGAAAGGTCATGGGCTCCACCACCACTAGACAGAACCAGCACCCCACCTCCCACACTGCCAGCATCTGTTCCTGCCGCAGCTCTGGTCACAGCCATCCTCGTGCGTGGGAAGCGCTTCTCGCTGAGGTTTCGATCTGCATTTGCCCGACGGCTCCTCCAGGGCTCATTGGACATCCGCGTCTGTTTGGAGAGCGGGTGTTCAAACACGTCACCTATTTTTAACTGCGTTCTCTTCTTACCACTGCTCTCTGTATATACTCTGGATACAGCCTTTATTTAGTCAGCTGTATGGCTTCTAAATACTTCTAAATCCATTCTTGGGTTACGTTTCCACTTTCTTGATGGCATTCTGCCATTCGAAATGTCTTAGTTTTGATGAAGTCCCATTTATCTTGTTGTAATTACTTGTACTTTTGTTGCCTCTAAGCAATCATTTTCCCAAGGTCACAAAGATTCACTTCAAAGTGTTCCTGCAAGAGTTTGATAGCTTTAGCATTTGGTCCCTCTGAGTCACTTTTTGTGTGCGATGTGAGGAGAGGTTCCATTTCATCCGTCCGCATGGGGGACCCCGGGGACCCCAGCACCATCCGTCTAACACTCTTCTCTCCCGTACCGCGAACAGCCTGGCGCCGCGGTCCAACCCACTGCCCAGAGCTGTAGAGGCTTATCCGGGCCATTCTCCGTCACAAACGGTCCGCAATGTCCCGGTGTCACAGCAACACGGTCCTGACCACTCCACGAAGTTTTGGAAATGGGAAGTGACTCCTCCAACTCTTCTTTTTAAGACTGTTTTCACTACTCGGGTCTCTCACATTTCTGTATGAACTTTAGAACCACCTTGTCTCAGCAAAAAAAGCACCTAAGATTTCCTAATAGAGACTGTATTAAATCTGTTTATCAACTGGGGATTTTTGATACTTTAACAATATTAAGTCTTCCAATCCATGAACATGGGATATCTTTCTATTTATTTATCTACTTCCGCTTAACAATATTTTGCTGTTAGTGCACAATCTCACATTTCTTTTGTTTAAACTTATTCCTACACATTTTTTTAAGAGGACAAAAGCAGGCAGGCAGGCAGGCAGGCAGAGGGAGGAAGAAGCACTGATTTACCAACAGCTCATCTGCTCGTCCCCCCGTCACCAGCCTGGGTCACGAACCGGAACCCTTGGACTATGTGGACCAGAGCCCCAGACTTAACACCTGAGCTACCCAGGGAGTGCCCATGTCATTTTATGTTTAAGGAAAGGTACAGGCAGCAGGGAAGGCAATTAGACAGGCAAGCAGAAAGAGAAAGAAACAAGAAGCACCTTTATTTCAGTTTTACTTAGTTGTTCACATGTTGCTCACCGTGGTCTCAGGACTCCAACCCAGGGGTATGTGGCCTGCCCTCTTTCAGGGGGAACTGACCTAACCTCCGCTCCATCGGGGGCGCCCTGATGCTATTTGCCAGTGAAAGTGTTTCCTTTAATGTCAGTATACAGAACACAACTGTTTTTTGTTGATTTTATCTTGGAATCCTACTGAGTTCATTTCCAGCTCTAAGAGCTTGCTAACGGAGTCCTTAGCACCTTCTATCATCAGTGTGATGACAGCCCTATGTAGATATCATTCTACCTATTTCCTTCCAATCTGGATGCCTGTCATTCTTTTTCCTTTAGATTAACTGTCCAGGCTCGAGCCACCAGTACAATACTGAAGAGAAACAGTTAGAAGAAACACCCTTGTCGAGCTCCTGATCTTCAGGGCAGACGGTCCTTCCCCACTGAGTATGCTCTTAGCTATGGATTTTTTTTTTGAAGAAAGGTGCAGGCAGGCACGAAGAGAGAGGAGGAGGAAGCATCTTTATTTTATTTTTAGTTGTTCACACAGGCTGCTTCCTCCAGGACTTGGAGGTGTCTGTGGCCTGTGCTCCTTCAGAGGCGACTGATCTAACCGCTGCCCCACAAGGGCACACTAGTTATGGATTCTTCAAAGATCTCCGTTATCGTGGAGGAAGCTCCCTTCTGGTTCTTATTTGCTGAGGGTCTTTACCATATGGGTACTGCTGTTATATTTTCTACCTGTCTTGATACAACCTCTCTTTTGCTCGTCACTGCAGCAATATTGCGGATGACACTGATGACTTTTAAGTGTTAGGCCAAACCTGAATTCCAAGACACAACATCTCTCTCTGACGTGGTGTATAATCTTTTTCATATGTCCTAGATTAGGCTGGCCAGGGTTTGTTCTTGTAGGGGGAAGTTCTAAAATTACTAATTGCCTTACTTGTTATAAGTTTATTCAAATTTCCTATTCTTGTTGAGTCAGTTTCAGTTTTACATGTCTTTCTAGGAACGTCCTCATCTCAGCTGCTAACTGGCATACAGCGATTCACAGCGTGCCGCTACACCCATTTTTATTTCTGTGAGGCAGAGTGAAGCTCCTTCTTACATGCCTGGTTTACTCATTTGATTCACCTATTTTTTTGGTCAGCTAGCTAACCTATTCTCAAATTCATGGATTACTTCTCCCACCAGCTCAACTCTGCTGTAGAGCCCTCCGGTGAAATTTTCATTTCAGTTACTCTATTTTCAACTCCAGGATTTCTACTTAGTTATTTTATTTTTATAATTTCTACCTTTCTATGGATATTTTCTCATTTTCCCTTATATCTTTAGGGAGAGTTTCTTTTGAGTTCTTGGAACGTATTGATAACAAATCTGAAGCCTCTCAAGTCTTCCAGATGCTGCAAAGGCCCCAAGTGTGTGAAGCAACCTTCACTACCCAGGCAGTGACTACTTGCCTGTGCTTTCACCTCTTCTTCATAGGTGCTTGAGATGGGACAGAGTGAGACACTGGCCCCTTGGATTTTTCCTAGACACACGCACAGCCCTGCATGTGTGCACCCTTCTAGATCCACTGAAATTATCAGTTTTTCTTTTTTGCTTTTGTTTTTAAAGAAAAAGTACAACCAGTGGAATAGAACTGAATTGCCAGGAAGTGACCCACTTACATACAGTTAATCTACAATACAGGAGCCAAAAGCATACGATAAAGTCTCTTTAATAAATGGTGTTGGGTAAACGGGACAGCCACATGGAAAAGAATGAAGCGAGAACGCTCTCTAACACCATTCACAAAAAATAAACTCAAAATGGACTAGAGACTTGGACATAGACAGGAAGCTATAAAATTCTTGGAAGACAACATAGGAAAGACATTTAATGACATCAGTAGTAGAGAAGCCTTTGGGGACTCAACTCCAGCATCATGGGAAACAAAATATAAAATAAACAACTGGGCCAACATCAAATAAAAAGCTTCTTCACAGCAAAAGAAAACATCACCAAAACTAAAAGATAACCTACAGACTGGGAGAAGATATTTGCATTTCATATTTCTGACAAGGGCTTAATATCTATAATACAAAAAAAAAACCCTCATAAAACTCAACAACAGAAGAACAGGCAATCCAATCAAAAAATGGAACAGCAAGTCCTGCAAACACAGCTTTTCTAAAGGCTGCAAGACAGACCAAACCACCACAGTGCTCTGAGGATGGGAGTCTCGGGGCCCACGCATCTGACCTGGCCCTCCTGAGGCTGCCAGGCTGCTGGGCCCAGCTGCACCCAGTGAGGCGAGTGGTTGTCAGAGCTGCCAGCCTGGGCGAGGGGCCTGACCACAGGTTGAGCTGGAGCCTCGGGAGCTTTTCTCGAGTAAATCCTTCAGTTGTTTCCCTGTTAATTCCCAGAATTCTGGGGATTCTGCGCAGAAAGGGCTTTACCGTCCATGCCTCCTGTCAATTCTGATTTGTCCACATCACCCCTTCTGGTCCACGCCTACTCCAAGTCAGAGTCGCTCTCCTCCCACTGAGAATTAACCGATCCTTTCCTGACGGGCTTTCCAGCTTCCAATCCTAAAACCCACCCTGTGTGTTGAACGACTGCTGAGCTAACGAAGCCGCATTGCCCGGTGCCACCCTCCTGACTGAACACTTCAGCAACCCACAGCCGGCAGGATCGCCCGCATGGGCTCTGTCCTGCTCTCCCGCCCTGCTCTCCTGCCGCGTCCTGCCACCCACTAGCCATGCCTCCCACCGGACACGCTCCCGCCTCTGCAGCGGGGGCACGGGGTCTCCTTCTGCTGGAGTCCTCTACACCCTGTCGGCGCAGCGAGATCTCACCCCAGCATCACCACGGCCGACCTTCCTCTCCCAGGCCGAGCAGGGGCCATCTTCACTGTGCGCACCGCTCTCTGATCACCGGGCATGAGTGGCTGTGAGGCCTGGGACCGTGTCTCACCGCCTTCAGTGTCTGGTGTGCAGGGAAGCCAGTCTCCACAGTGCTCTACAAAGGCCTCTGCACCGGTCCCGCACCCCGTTCCCCCTCGAACCTAAGCTGCTAGTTCCCCTGGGCTCACAACACTGAGCTCGCAGACACGCTGGGCCCCTGGTCTGTCCTCCCAACGCAGGTCGTCTTCACCCAGGAAGAACTTTCTCCTGCTGTTCCCTCCCCCATGTTCCTCCCACTTCTAAGTGGTCAGCGCCTTCAAGCCCGCTCAGCTGTTACGGCCACACGGAGACCAATCCTGGTCCCCACCCGCCACACTCCTGTCCTGACATCTCCTCACCGCACTTACTGTCTTCTCACGTACAACTTTCTTCTTCTTCTCTATCTCAGGCACCAGAGCGGAAGCGCCGCGTGCTCAGGTTAGACCAATTCACTGCTACAGTCGCAGAACCCGGCAGCACCGCCGGGTGTTCGGTAGGTGTCCGGGCGCTATTTGGTGAGGGGTGAGTGCCCCCGAGTGTGCTCGGGAAGAGCACCCGGCGCTGCGAAGTGCCAGAGCTGTCACCTGACTCACGCAGGAGACGACCGGTACTGCCGGCGCGGGGACCCACCCGCGCCGTGACGTCCACGCGGGGTCACACAACACTCTCCTTCGAGGCCCCGTGTCCACCCTGCCAGCAAGTCCTGCTCCACCACTCACCGCCGCCGCCTCCCCACTGCGCCTGCTTCGTCTGGACTGAAGCGGCCTCCACCTTCTACTCGT